>OU611751.1:4763398-4953398 GCA_914767535.2 Dunaliella primolecta | reverse complement strand
TGCACCCACATGTGCAGCCACTTCAGCTATGAACTTGGACAATTTTTACCACCTTGTTTCCCCTCGACTGTTTTCTGCAAGTTTGGCATCAGCATCAACGTCACGCTACCCTTTCTGTCCATCAGGTGTGGCCATTGAGACACGGGGCTTCACATTTGTGACTTCTGGGAAGAAGAGGGAGACACTCACAGGTGTGTGCTTTTAAGTGCTTCAGCCCTTCAATTGCACTTATTAAGGCACCACATTTGTGCCTGCCCATTGATAAATGCCATTCGGGGTTCTTATCCTTCATTGAAGGCTTCAAAGCACGACACGTGTCACAGATGCAAGCGGCCTGTAGCTAGGAGCAAATTTTGCATAAGCGTCACATAGCCATCACTGATTTGTGTGTGCAGGGGAGGCCACCATTCGGTTCTACGACTTCCTCAAGGATTTCCAACAGTTTGAAGGGTGGGTATGCAGGGCACATGCGCATTACCTTGCTGCCTTCATTTCTCCAAGCAAACGCATGTAAAAGGAAATGCATTTGAAGGCGCACATAACCAGTGGCAAGTTTGCAGCACTGGCTGGCTTGGCATTCTCGACAGCATGTGCAGGCATCGGCAGTCCCCTTGACAGAAACGAATACCAAAGCTACGAGTCCAGATGAAGAGGCAACATCCGTAGCATATGTTGTGAGCAGTGCTTTTGGAGCCTTTTCCCATTTTGTTTTGTTTATGAGACACAAACATCCTGTTTTGATGCAAAGAGCAATACTGACTTGTGGACACCGGTCTTCCTATTTGAGACAGAGCAACACCACTTCCATTTGAGACAGAGCAACATCACTTGGGTCGTGCCACACTACTACACTACGCGTTACACTTATTCAGTCATTTTTTAAAAGGCAGAGCTACACTATGGATCTTCATGAAGATGATGCACACAATCTTCAGGAAGCGGCGGGCATGCAGCACTCATGTATGCAAGTCTTTAAGTGTGCTTACATACATTTGTATTGTGTTCATGCAGCACTTGTGTGTACAATTCCTGAAGAGCATGCAGCGCTCATGTGTGCGCTCAGGCTCACTCAAACAAATGCACACGTGAGTACATTGATATGCATAAGCGCATCCTGGCGTGAAAAGAAAAGAAAAGAAAAGAAAAACTACGTAGGCAGAGGAAACCCTCCCTACATCAATTAAGGAAAAGGGGACACATTGGCTCAGAGCCTTAAATCCCCTCCACCAAGAAGAACATATTTGCGTGCCTTTGTGTTCCTTTGACCACAGGATCATCCCCAACTTGTTCACAGAGATATCTCCATCAAAAGAGGTGAGCCATCGCATATGCAGCACCAACTCTGTCAGTGCAATGTAATGGGTTGCACTTTTCTTGCTGCTGGGGAATCCTTATGCTGACACTCATTTTGCCGCTGTGTTGTTGTGGCATTCCTTCCAATTGGAAGTGGAACGCAGCCTTGCTGCGTACAGAGCGCAAGATATGTGCTGCTATTTGCCATTTTGGTGACTCCCCTGCGCGACCATGCAGCTCAGAAAGACTTCCCATGTGTGGACTGGATCAACACCCTGGGCCACAAGTTGATGGCAAGATGTCAACCTTTGCCCAAAGTGACTCCCCTGTGTGACCATATGCATGGCATCCTATGCATGCAGGCAAAAAACTTTAGTGCCCCTGGACTGGATCGACACCCCGGGCCACAAGTTGATGGCAGGGCACCATTTTTTGCAAGAGACGACTCCCCTGTGTGACCATGCATGGTGGCCTGTGCGCAGGAAACCTGTTTTGTATGTGTGGAGTGGTTGGACACCACAGGCTTGTGGATGGCAAGATGTCATTTTGGCTCAAGATGAGTCACATGTGTGACTCTGCGTGGTAACTTACACGCAGAAAAACTTTGCATGTGTGGACTGGATTGACACCCCAGGCCTCGTGGACGGTGAGATGTCATACCCCTTTGACGTCCTGAAAGCCATCTTGTGGATGGCAGAGCATGTGGACATGATTCTCATCTTCTTTGACCCCATCGGCCAGGTGGGTCCCCGCTGTAGCCCTTTGTTTTGAACATGGTGAACAAGTTCTTGTCTGTGAATTGCACAAAACACTGCAGGTTCATTCTTTATCACATGTGATGGACTAGATTTTTTTTCTCAGTGGATTGTGAAGGGCTCCGACCCTTTCCCTTCCAATTTCCGCTACCAGTTTCTGAATGCTGCCAGCCATCAAGGCCCCTAGCCAGATGGTGGCTCACCTGTTTTTGCGCGACACACACACACACACACACACACACACACACACAGGCAACGTGCAAGCGCACGATGGAGGTCGTGAGCGCCCTGAACAATTACCCGCCTGCTGTGGAGAAGCTGCACTACTTCATGTAAGCTTGTCACTCAACACCGAGAGCTTTCATGCCTTTCCTGCTGCAGTGGTTATAGACAGGCACAGGTGTTTGTGCATCTTGCCCTCTGTCTTGCGGCCTTAATTTGCACACATTTCCTTTTTGATACTGTGCGCTACACAGCCTCAGATGTGAGCTGTTATAAGCCACTCAAACTTGGCTCTAAACAGGACAGCCTCTTCAAAATAAGACAGCCTTGTGGAGCAGGATCATTGTTTCGGGCGCCCGAGCCAAATCCTTAGAAGTCTGGAACTGTCCGTGGTTGCCTGCATCATGTCTCTTGCGCACATCTTTTTTGTGTGTGCAAAAACGCGCACCTGCATACCGCTGTAACCAAAGCACATTGAATTAATCAAAAGAGCATCGTCATGTCCATGATCACAATGTGCAAAAACGCGCACCTGCATGCCGCTGTAACCAAAGCACATTGAATTGATCAAAAGAGCATCGTCATGTCCATGATCACAATGTGCATGGGGCCGCTTGCAGACAACCACATCGCATGTTGCATTCCGCGCACGTTGGATGGACTTATGTACCTTCATTGTATATTTTAAGCCCTCGAGAGCTTAGTCCTAGCCATGATCACAAAATGCATCACAACCTTAAATATTATCCAGATTGCACTCCATGCATAATGCATACCACACATCCGTTGCCCATTGTGAGCCCCACAGAGTCTGGTCCTGTTCATGATAACTGTACTTGCTGTGCCTGCTGGCTTCCCACAGGTCCAAGGCAGACGCTGTAGAAAAGGAGCATGACAGGCAGAGAGTGCTCATCCAGATCACCCAAAACTTGTGAGTGTCGGTGTGCATTGCGGGCGGGCTTGTGTAATGCTGTAGAGAGGGAGCATGACAGGCGGAGTGTGCTCATCCACATCACCCAAAACTTGTGAGTGCCAGTGTGCGTTGCGGGCTGGCATGCGTCCTGGTAGCAGGCTCCAGGACTGATCCTGGTCCAGCCTGCTCACCTCTACCCTCACTTGCAACAAGGACGGGTGCAAGTTTTTGCTGTTTAGATTATGCAAGTCTTTTGTTCTGGGCTACAGGGATGTGCACAGAGCATGCTGTTTCTGTTTGTGTCGATCAGGCTATAGTGACCTTGCTTGGTGCCTCGCTCCCAGCACCCGCCATTCGTAGATGCGTGCCACACTTTTGAGCGTTCACCCAGACAGCAGAAAGTTACACATGACTCGTACGTACTGTTGTGTCTGCGTCGTCATTTGTGCCAATTGTGTGTGAGCATGCCAACCTTCCAGCATTCACCTAGGCAGCAGAGTGTCGTCGAAGCCTCCATCAGTGTCATCTTTCATATCTTACTGCATGCATCTCAGTCGTGAAGTCTGTTTGCACGCGTATGTGCAATGTGTGTGCACGTTTGAGGCTCTCCTGTCACCTGCACCTCTCACGATACCTTTACTCCTCTGTGCGTATGCGCGCGCGCTTTGCTTCAGGGCTACGCGAATCCGAAACAGCCATGCCTTTAACTTGCCAACATTTTACATCCCCCCGGAAGATGGCTCTCCCTGCCCGATCCCCAATGCTATCGAGGAGGTCTGCCAATCTGTGGACAAGGTAAAATCCATACAAATCTCTTTTTGTTTTCTCTTTAAAAGACCATGTCCAAAAATTGACTGCATATTTAGATCAAGGGCTCTCCGCTTGCAAATGGTCATAAAGTGAGATCTCCGAGGGCAAATGGAGATTAGAGATGGACACACTGGTAGGGACAGAGTGGTTGGCAGAGGGGTTTGTGTTTCTGATGTGAGTACTGTGGGCAGGTATGGATGCGCTTTGTGAGAGCGCACTGACCTTTTCCAGTAATGAGGCAGTGCACCTCAGAGTGGACATCCTGTGCATCCAACAACTGCTTACA
Organism: Dunaliella primolecta; assembly: GCA_914767535.2. Lineage (NCBI taxonomy): Eukaryota > Viridiplantae > Chlorophyta > Chlorophyceae > Chlamydomonadales > Dunaliellaceae > Dunaliella > Dunaliella primolecta. The sequence goes on along the minus strand of OU611751.1, from coordinate 4,949,119 downwards.
TGTTGATCCAGTCAAGAGCTTGGTGCTGATTTGCCTGGTGGAATATACTGCCTTTGCCACGGACAAGAAACTGTGTGAGCTGATAGAGACAAGAGGCTGCGTGAGCTGACAAAGACAAGAGGCTGCACGGGCTTACAAAAGAGCGAGGCTGCATGGGTCCAAGAACTGCAAGAGGCCACACAGGCTCACACAAACACAAAGCTGCATGAAATCTCAAGGGCAAGAAGCCGCATGAGTTCTCGAGAACAACAGGCTGCATGAGTTCACGAGGACAACAGTCTGCATGGGCTCACAAAGTTGCATGAGGCTGCATTGACTGATGAGGACAAGGAGCCCTCATCCTTACAAACTAGGCAAGGAGCTCTCGGGACACCGGCATGGAGCTGCATGAGCTGGAAAGGACAACAGGCTGCACAGGCTCACTGAACTGCAAGAGGCTGCATTGACTGATGAGGACAAGCAGCTGTGTGAGCTCGCAAAACAGCTGCCATGGTCCGCAAACTGACACACGCGTGCACACACACGCACACACACACACACACACACACACACACACGCGCACACACACACACACACACACACACACACACACACGCAGAGCATCAATATGACGGTGCAGCGGAACCTGAGAGTATTGAAGGAGGACTGCGAGAACATCCTCGCGCGATGTACCAAGGTAAGGCACCTACTTGTGTACCATGGATGTCTGCAGGGATAGTCAGTGCAGCGAGCCGAGGTAAGGTAAGCCGCCCACCTGTATCACCGTATCACCGTGGCTGGCTGGCTGGCCCTCCTGTGGTATTCAAAGCAAACTCACCGCTGAGAAGGGTTAGTCAGGAAGACCCATGAACAATGTTGACAATGTGTGTCTTAGCATTGATAGATGCATAAGAGATTGTATTTTCACAATTTTATCCAACATGAAGCAGGGGCTACAACCCATGTTCAAAACCTCAAGACTCATTATTTTGGCTTCTCATAACAGCTGTCGCCTTGCAATAGCTTTCCAGGATGGCGTCTTGTGCAGAAACTCCCACTGCCTTATTCAAACGCACGCACAAGGAGGTGTCCACATTTTGTAGAGAGTCTGTGCATGGCTGTGTAAGCTTGATTTTGCCGCCCACACCTCGTTATTGCTGGCTTACTTATGTTTGCAGGTGTTGGCGGATGATAAACAGAAGAAGGCTGAGAATCTGAGCCGCCGCATGTATGGGATCCTGTACTACTTGCTGGCCTCTATGTCCACCTGCTTGCTCGTTTCTTTGGTGGTAAGCATTAGCATGTCTGTTTGACGCTTGGTCGTAGTACATGCCAATGACTGGACACGAATGTTTGACACTTGGAAGTAGTAAGTACTAGTGACTGGGCAGCATGCACCTGGGACCAAGTCCACAGCCCGCAAAGCAGACAGGAAGTCTGTAGCTGAGCCTGGTCCCAATAAATGTATTAGTCAATGTCACGACGTCCCAAAGAAACGGGCTGGCAGCAGGGCATTTGTAGGCGCGCTTTACTTCATAAAAACTGCCAAAAACTGCTTTCTCATGAAACAGAACTTGTGTTTTTATTGTTTATGCTACATAAGCAGACACATTGTCCTTCGCCCTTTTGCTGAGTGTTGCTTTTAGGCCAAGCCCTGCACAGCCAGAAACGGCCGAATGCAATCTGAGCATTTGTAGCACCAAACACGTGTGCTCAAGACCGCATTGCACCTGTCACCATGTTTTGGTCCAAGCCATTGGAGGGGCTTGATTCCCTTGTACCCATCCCTTGGTCCACAGGTGACACGCATCCTCCCCAGCATCTGCAATGTTACTGAGGTGTGCACGCATGGCGCTGTGAGGGGCCTCGTGCGCATCAGCCCTGCAGTGGCAGAGCACTTCATGCTCCTCTTGACAATCACCCTCGCGTTGGTTGGCTTCTTCACGCTGATGGGCAAGGTGTGTGTGTGTGTATGTCACTGCTTCTTTCACCTCAACATGCCATGTGGTTCCACACAAAATCATGCTTTTCCAACCTTTTCCAATGACGTAGAAATGATTTTTGGAATGTCCAGGAGTCCTGTATGGGAGAGCCTTTGCATGTTTCCCCCTTACCCCACTTGTGTGGCCTCCTCAGAGGGCCTCAGCTGGCCCTTGCGCCACCTTCAAAACCCAAATTACCATGAAATTGAAGGCCAAAATGTGAAAACAGGATCCGAATAAGATCAGATGAGACAAGGGTCCAAAAAGAATGGGTTGGCAAGGGTCAAAGTCATTGGTCAGCTGAGACTGGGTTCTCTTGCCACAACCAACAACTTCCAGGCTAATGGCCAACCAAGCAACCAACCAACAAAGGTGACATTTAAAAGCCGTAGGAGCAGCAGCGGCCAGACAGGGAGGCATGTGACGATCAAGATTGAAATTTACCAGCACTGTGCATGGATGACTTGTTTGAGTAGACCATTCATGCACAAGCTATCAAATGCTGAGGCCTGGATACACAAGCTGATGAGAATGTTGAGAGACGAGCTGCTGGGACGCTCTGAGGCTATCTTAAGACAAATGATAATTATGTGCTGGTCTTGGGCAGGTAGCAGAGATCGTCCAGGTTTGGTGTCCGGGCAGAATTTCAGTCCAATGAGGTGGATATGTTGCCTCTTGTATTCATGTGTTGGATGCCTTCCTGCATGCAGCAGAATCTACATGTAGGCATGTGTGTATGTGCTTTTCATTGCTTTCGCCCGCAACCATGTATTGCATGGATTATGATGACAAGCAATGAGTCATTCCTCTTCCTCTACGACCCTGCAGATCACTTGGAGGATAAAGCCAGTCTTCAACAAGCGGGATTTGAAGAAGATTGATGAGTACAGGGTGATGACGCAGAAGATCATGGAGACCGAACAGGTATGCAAGTATTTTTTGGATTGAGCGAGTTTTTCAAGTTCACTGTTACCGTAGATAGATATATAGATACCGTGGTAGCAAGTTTGTGGGCATAGTAAACAGAATAGGCATGGAATTGGCGCATAAACATGATAGCCCATCGGAAATCGTGTCCTAGCGGTCTGAACGATTCAAAGTGGACTCAGTGTACCATCTCTGTCATCTGTTTTGTACCCCTGTTTTGTGCCCCTTCCAATGTCTCACAGCAATTTTGGCCACACACTGCACCTCACTGCACCCTATGCATAAAGCAAAAAATGAGCTATCCAACGCACTCTTCAGGGCCTGGAATGGTGCAAGAGGTGCTAATATATGCTAATTGGCCACTGTTTGCCTAGGAAAGGGTAGGCCAGCCATGTGGATGACCCACTTTCAACAGCTCTGAACGATGATTCATGTATGATACATTAATCAATCCCAATCCTTGCAGGGGCTGTACGACGAGTATTTCAAGACACTTGGGGCCGAGCGCTAAGGAATGTCCAGCCTCCTGATCCAAGAATATTAGTTGGGTAGCTTCATGATTCCTTGTTCAACTGTTCTCCTTGCCCAGAGTACTGTCAGTGGTGTTCGTTGGAATTGGTTTCTTTCCGGTGTGCTTACCTGCACATGAGGAGGTATTTTCTTAGGACAAGGGGGGGGGGGGGCTCTTTCTTTATCTCTGCCTGGGAGTGTGTTAGACAAGCCATTTGTTATCTTCAAGTGCAAGGAGAAAGCACATGGAGACGCAATGGGGGAATGCTTACGGCTTTCATGCTACTTAACCAGAGTGTGATCAAACTAGATGAACAAATTGCTATAGGTTGGCTGACTCCTTCTTGGCCATGACATCTTCAAACCCATGCTCTCACCCTTGAGGGTGCTTTGACCTAAGACGTTTCACTCTTAAGTAATGCAGTTTGTTGCCTTGTCTGCAGCAGATGCTCTGCACTGACCCCCTTTATTTAATGTCAGCAACTTGCTTGCAGGCATGCCATTGGAAATGAAAGTGACCCGTAAAACCTTGGTCCCCTGGAGACAAGTGCTTCTAGAACCCTCTGATTCACTTAAGTTTCCCTTTTCTCTTCTGGTGAAGGGGACTCACAGCTTCTTGAGTCTCTGTGTCCCCTCCTTGTTAGTAGTAGGGAGTATCCTCACTGCCCATGCAGTTTTTTTCTATTGTTGTTCCTCTTTCGTTTCTACGACTACCAAAACCTGAATCCTAAACAGAAGAACAGAGAAGACTAGACAGCAACACTTTGCTGCAAGGAAATATAAGCACTGTATTTTCTTGCTGTAGATAAAGGAAATTGCGTACAAAAGGTTGCGGAAAGTTACATTGGTTTGTATTGGCGATCCTAAAGCCCGAATCTCTGGATGATTGGTCGCTGGTGAAACATTCTCCGAGTCGACCAGTTACAGAAGGTTACAGAGACAGAAGGCCTCCAGTCAACACAAGTGACAGCTAGGAAAGGAAAGGAAAGGGTTACATAGCTGTACCTGCCTACGGGGGCAGCTTAGCTGAAGCATAAAGAGATGCCTGCAACCAAACCAAACCTAAGGGTGAGATAAAGAGAGGAGAGGACCAGAAAAGAAGGAAGCATATTTAAGCCAGAGAGAACAAGGGAAGGGAAGGGAAGGGTTACATAGCTGTACCTGCCTGCGGGGGCAGCTTAGCTGAAGCAAAACGTGTGTGCAACCAAACCAGTCCAAACTAAAAAGCAAAATGAGCTAGAAGCTCAGTCACAGCATTTCAGGCAAGCAGACACGAACTTGGCTAATCCTAGGACGTCAGCCTGGTTCATGAAGTTTCCAAGGCGTGATGCACTGCTTGGGGGTGCAGAGCTAAATAGGTGCTGGAACTGAGTGCGCAGTTCTGTTAAGTGAGTGACTGCTAGCGTGTTCATAAGGATGGGATAGGGTTATATAGCTGTTCCTGCCTACAAGGGCAGCTTAGCTGAAGCAAAGAGGTGCCTGTAACCAAACCAAGCCAAGCTTGTGAACAAATGTGTCAACTTAAGGATAAAGCACAAAAAAGATAAAGCACGTAGGTTTCCTCTTTTCCTTGATTGGTGCGGGGTCACCAAAAAACGGTGTGTTTTCACTGCCTGCTTAGTTTTTTCTGTTTGTGTTTTTGACGTCATGTCTGGTTGAGGTTAGTGTGTGCGCACAATGCACAGAATGGGCTAGATCTTCTTTGTGTAAAGTCGGTTAACCTTTGCAGGTTAATCCCTACTTTTTAAAAGTGATCCAGGGTATTGGAAGAATAGATAGTCCCACCCGCACCCAGCAGGATTGTGTGGAGAGTGGTCTCGGCACCTTGAAGTTGTTTGCACAGTTCACTGTGTTGTTGCTGTGAGACTTCTAGCTGGGCACAGGCCTCGTCTTTTCACAATATTTGGCTTCTATTAATTGGATATTGCATTTTTGAATGTCCAATTCATAAAGTTGCCTGGCTGAAGTAGTGCTCCTCCTTACCTCTAAGCTACCTCTCATACTGTGAGTGCCCGATGTAAGGGGACATAAGTGCCACAGTGTGCAACCTATTTGGTCAGTAGGGCAAGGACCGACCAAAATAGCGTCAGGACGGCTGGAGTTGCATCTAGCTTGATCAGGAATACTAAATCTGCAATTCTTATATCCATACACACAAGGTTTGACTTATGAGCCTTTGCTAACCACTTTCAAAATCATTATACTGGCAATGTTGTGACACTCAAATACCATGTTGCGGATGGGGCAAATGCCTCCTGAAAGAATATAAGAATGTGGAGAGCGCAATCCATATGATGACATTCTGGCAAGCTAGTGGACCTTTTGAAGCAGATCACGTGTATTTGATTGATTAGTTTAGTTTATATGGAGTATTGGCCTTCCACCATAGGAAGAGCTGAGCTGGCTGCAATAGCGGCCGCACTCGCTCACGAACACACACACACACACACACACACACACACACACACACACACACACACACACACACACACACACACACACACACGTAGCCACAGATAGCCTCAGCTCACTTCACCAACTCGCAAAGCAAATACTGTACCCAGAGAAGCACAGACATCATGTACAAGGAGATTTTCTGAAGACAATATCAAACCTTGCCCGCACCTCTCAACGTCACATCCTTTTTATAAAGCCAAATCTCATGCTGGAATAGCTGGGAATAAATGCGCAGATCAGATTGCTAAATACCAGGCCTCCCTCAAAGATAACAACCTGAACAACACCGGTATTCCTAGCGCTGGCCCAGGTGGCAACCCCTACTACAATTTTGCTTGGCTGGCTTGAGAAGAGACAAGACCAAATACACCTGAATCTTCCTCCCCCAATTTCAATTCGATATACTTCCCAGACCTTACGGGCGCTTTGAAATCCCATATTCACGCTAAGAATAGGCTTGGGTACGCAGATAGGCTATTACACTTACTACCAGAGCTTGCTACACCATGCAAATAAGGGCAATGCCTTCTGGAAGATGCCATGTGTCTCGAACCGTATGAAACACACGATCTTCCAATACCGCACAGGCACCCTCTATAACCAAAAACATGCGGTATGCTTCAAAGGATCCACTAGCCTTCAAGTTGTTTGTCCTCCCCCAGCGTGTCATCATATGGATAGCGCCCTCCACATTCTCTCAGACTGCCATTACCCCGCCATTCTCAACATGGTAACTGAGCGTCACAACATTGCCAGCAGAATGATTTCGAAAGTGGATAGGGAAGGCTCTTATGGATAAAACCTTATACACATGGATGTACTACAGTAGGCAGCGCAGACATCTGGCTCAGCATGACATGCACATCACTGAGCAAATATCTAACCGCGTTATACCTCCCTACCTCTTTGACCCCAGCATTCCCGATCGAGCTGGACGCACCTCCAGCCGCCCCGATGCTATCTTGGCCACTCCTTGCCCTGCTAATCCAAATGGACCACCTACTCCCTCCTCACATTGGGTACTCCGCAATATGAGACATAATGATGAAGTAAAATGCAGCACAACTCCATCCAAGCAACTTCATGGACTGAACATCAAAAACCACCATATCCACTTGATAGAAATCAAATACTGCGAAGATACGATGCCTGGTGCCCAGCTAGAAGCCTCAAAGCAACAACACAGTGAACTGTGCAAACAACTTGAAGGCACTCTCCATGCAAGCCTTCTGGGTGTGGGTGGGACTATCTATACTGCCTATACCTTGGATCAATTCAAAAAACTAGGGATTGACCCGCAAAGGTCTACCAAGCTTGCACGAAAGCTCCATGCCCACTCTGTGCAATACGCGCAAAAACTTACCTCTACCAGACATGCCATTGAAATCAAAAATAATCAACATAACTCTGGTGCCCTGGGGCTGCATGCTTCCAGAAACCCACCAGATCCACATTAACTTACCTCTTACCCTCTGGGCCCTTTGGGCGTCGCCCTCTGAATGGGGGCTTCGCCAAAAAGTGTTTCTGATTTCATTGGCGCGCCTCATGGTGAGAAGTTGTGGGCATACTGTACAGGTTTGTCATGGAGTGCACGAGCAAGCTCCGTAGCTTGTGGTGGCCAAAGCGTAACTTTTACCTTGATAGATGGTGCTTCTGTGTTACAAGTCCCACCACAGCCCAGTAGAATGGTGTGAAAGGTCTCAAGACTAGACAAACTACGTAGGTAGAAGAAATTCTCCTTACATCAATTAAGGAAAAGGGGACACATCGGCTCAGAAGAGCTTTGAATTTCCTTCACCACGAAGCTACAAAAAGAAGATTCAATCACATCCCCATTAGAAGTTCTAATGGGGAGCTGGAGGGATACTGGGAGCACCCGGCAGCCATAACCTGGCTGCGAGAACTATTTTTGTCTTCAATGGCACGCCTAGTGGTAACAAGCTTGTTGGCATACATGACAGAATGGGCATGAAGTTTGCAGTTTCAGTTCTCTCGATAACTTTCTTGCAGAGGTGTGCATGCTGCCGCTGTACCGCCACCAACTGTTGCCCAGGACTTGTGACTGATTTTGATTAGTGCACGTTATTAGTAAATTAGCAAAATTTAAACTTGGTACAGTAAGTGGTCCAGAGTGGAGGTTTTGTGGTGAAAAGTAGGGTTCAAACCGCGGCCAGTAAGGATGTGCGCCCAAAACTTGCTGGTTTCAAACTTCAGTGCTACAGAGAGCTACCAGAGGCCCAACTTGAAAGGCGCCATTTTGGGCGTACATATGCAGGGAGCATGCAAAAAACACCTGCTTTGGGGCCTCAGATAACCCCCTCTGAACTTATCCTTTCATGAGATGGGCAGTGAAATCAGGGATTTCCCTGCGGCGCAGCGGCTGTGCTATGCCTTATACCCATGCATTTCACAAGATCCATGGTTTGTGTCATGGAAGGTGTGCAGGCAAGGCTTTCCTCCCGCACTTACCACATGCAAAACTCGTGTGTGCGTGCGTGCGTGCGTGTGTGTGTGTGAGTGTGTGTGTGAGTGTGTATGAAGATGATGTTCTTTTTCCCTCTGCTTTGCATCCTTCAAAGAAACCGCCTTAACACGGGTACCGGAAACCCAGGCAATTGCAACTTTACATTCAATTTGATATTCGTAACAAATCTTTTAATCGGTTGTGCTTGTGGGGACGCTCACGCATACTTGTCGTGTGCCGGGCACACGTAGAAACCACAGCCGTACACTGTAGAAATCACTGTAAAATTGCTTAAAAGTTGAAAAGAATTTGGGGCTGCATTTTAATATACGCCAATGGATTAGATTGACTATTCACCCAAGTCACATGTTTGCAAGGCTTGCCCTGAACCTGCTGAGTCCTTGAGGCAGTGTCAGCCTGGTCAGCAGGCAGACAGACCACATCACATCATCATGAGAGCAATAAGCCCTGCCAGAGTAAGCAGAGATACCAGAGCAAGCAGAGATGCAGAAGCTGTCAGCATCATTGTGGGCAGAGAGAGAGGTGATCCCGTTATGGTTAGCATCCCACCTGGGCCTCATTCCTCGCGGCCACCAACTCCATCCTTCCCGGATGACAATCTCAGTCAGCCCCTCCTGCATTTGGATTCTGCGGGCACAGCAGAAGCCATCCTGGATGGCAAGATTCAGGTAAGGAATGGACATGACCAGAAAGGCCAGTGACAGCCCTGGGAGAAGACACATGTCTTTTAGGCATGGCTAGCTGTCGTCACTTGCCAGCAAGATCGCTGTCAGACACTTGCCTCTTGGGCACGTCCTGCCATACGCCTTCCAACTTCTCACCAGAGATGAACAAGAAGCTAGATTTATAACACACTTTCCTGTACCCTCATGCACCCCCAGTTTGCCCTGAATTTCAGCTGGGCGGTCAACCTGCTCCTATTTGGCGCCAAGGGCTATGTGTGGTGGCTGAGTGCTTCAAAAGCAGTGCTGGCTTCTCTTATTGATAGCTTGGTGGACTTAGCGTCGCAAGGGGTGGTGGCCATGACGGAGATTCAGTCCAAGGTAGGCTCTAGCAGCCGTGAAACGGAGGGACTCTGAGGGCTCTTGTCATGCCAGACATCAGTGGGACGCCGCCAGTCACCCTCCTGATCCCCATTGGCCTTGCTCCTTCTTCCTTGATTTGGAGGGACTTAAACAGTGCCTCTTTAATATGGAGGAGCTTCTCTGTGCCTTGACCCTGTATGTCCTCTTTCTTTAATGTGGAGGGGCTTCACAGTGCCTTGACCCTGTGTACCCTTTTTCTTTAATATGGAGGGGCTTCACAGTGCCTTGACCCTGTATGTCCTCTTGTTTCCTAGTGTTGCAGGGAGTGTTCCACTGCCCGTACGGTTCTCTATTCCTGCTTTTTACGAACCAGGAATCTGAGGGCTTCTCTAAACAGCATTCGCTCCTCTGCTTCGTGAAGCGAAAGATGCAGTGTCACAAGCTGCTTGGAGGCTGGACCCATGAGTGCCTTGAGTCTGAGGGCTTCTCTAAACATCACCCGCTCCTCTGCTTTGTGAAGCAAAAAATGCAGTGTCACAAGCTGCTTGGAGGCTGGACCCATGAGTGCCTTGCGCAACCCTTGGATTTCCCTGCTCTTTCAAAGCATGCAGCCATGAATGGATGTTTTTTTAAATGAGTTTGAGCCAATGCTTGCACCCTGACACTGTGCAGAGAGCCGATGCTAGGTTCCCTGTGGGAAAGGCGCGGCTAGAGACCATCGGTGTGCTGGGATGTGCCTGCTTGATGTCAGGTGAGTGTAGCACTGGTCATGAAAATGAAGAGCTCATGCAGGTAAATGTTGAGTCACAGTGCTGGGGTGTGCCTGCTTGATGTCAGTTGAGTGTAGCACTAGTCATGAAAATGAAGAGCTAATGCAGGTAAATGCTGAGTCACAGTGCTGGGGTGTGCCTGCTTGGTGTCAGGGAAGTGCAGAGCTTGTCATGGACGTGTGTGGACGTGTTTGGGGTCTTTTCACGAGCAATCTCAGCGGTTCCGTACAGAAATGTACTCATCGCGCGTCCCCTTGCCTCCCCAAATTGTTTTTTTTGCAACCACGCGTCAACCATGCACCCCTGAACAAATGTGTAAACAGTTGCGCATCAACTGCGCAGGGGCTTTTGCCACCCTCTGCCCAGAAAATCCAATGGGGCAATGCTAAAAGCTGATTCAGGTCCATGGACACAAAACAAAAGGGATTGTCCAGCTCGGGTCACCCTTCAATAATTAACTCTGCTGGGTTTTGGAGCTGGGTGCTTCCAGTAACCCTACAGAAGCCCACGAGCCCTTTCTATTCTGTAGCCTTGTGGTGGAGAGGACTCTTGGCTCTTTTGAGCCAATCTGTCTCCTTTTCCTTCACTGATGGTAGGGAGGGTTTCCTCTGCCTTCATAGTTTTTCCTGCTGCTTTCTTTCAACTCTGCCCCATGCTTATTCCTCCTTGCCCCCCTCCTGCTTCCTCTATTCTTCATCACTGCCACCCTCTCCATGCTCCCCTCCTCATGCTCCCCTGCTGCCGTTGGGAGCTTCCTCACCGCTCTCTTCGCCGCTCTCTTCCTTGCTGCTGCTGCTGCTGCTGCTGCTGCCCATGCTGCTCTTGCTGTCTGTGTGGCTGCGCAAGCTGGCCCTTCTTGTGCTGGCTTGCCCTGAAGTGCGGGTGTGTGCTGGGGGGCCTCCTGGCCACTCATACCTCCTGCTGGCCCTGAAATGTTTATTTACCCAACCGCCCACGACCGCGCAGCCTCAAAATAAGTATTACTTAACCAACACGCAGTCATTGTGCAGGGCAGATAACGTTATTTTTTTGTGGTGATATACTTTCTGTACGTTATTCAATTTATTGACCGATTATGAGGCGTTACAACTATAAGGAGCTTGGAAAATTTCCCAAGCGCTGTGCTTCATTGCTATCCTGGAATAAGTAGGGATATTTTGCTTGGGATAATCTATTCGGGTCATAGGTTTTTGTTGTTTGCCCCCCTCATGTAAACCATTTCCTTTACTTCCTTTCCTGCAGTTGCTGCTTACGCAGTCGTTCAAGACTCATCAGTCTCCATGTATGAGGGCATAGTGAAAGGTAGGGGCCTGCCACTGGGATGCTCTGCAACTGTTGCTGGCAGCTTCCATCTTTGTGTCCAATCCAGAGGTCGATACCAGGTCTATACTCCAGGGCAGAAAATGCTGCACCTGCTGCTGGTAGTTGACTCATCACTCTGTGACTCACAGACTGTGAGAGGTCTCCCCCAAGACCTTTAATCGTGGAACTAAGCAAGAGAGTGCTTTGATGCACTATTGTTCATACTGGCTGCCATGATGTTTAAAAGTTAATTATGCCTGAAAACTTTGCTACACCTCAGGCATTATGTTCCCAGCCTTGTACAGCTTACATGTAAAATATAAATCGATAGGGGCATGTGAGCCATCGTATCATGCACGCATTGTGGGTTGTTGGCGAGCCTTTGAGTTTTATCTTTGCTAATTACTCGGTTACGCACTCATGGATCCTGTTGTTTTTGTCTTCATTGGTACTCCATTGCAGCAACATGAATCTAGACTTAAAAGCGCATCAGTGAGCCAGCAAACTCTGCATGCCTCGTGCCCCATAATTTCTGATTTTGTGGCAGCTTGCGCCCTGCCAACACAAACCACCATTACACAGACCAAGGTTCTAGGACAGAACATTTTGCTTTCAAACAAGGTCACTTCCACAATCTTTCTCTGGTTCTCCAACATGTTGTTATTGCTTCACATCGGCCAGGATTGCTGCTCATGCTTGAGCTATAGCAAGACTGTGTGCAGATCAACGTGAAGAATAACATTCCAGGAATTTGTATACATTCACACATTCAGTTTCAAGGCCGTCTTTCATGCTAGGGACCTTCCGCACAATCAATGGCTGTCTCCGCAAGGCTGTCTCCGTCGTCCTGGGGCTCTTCTGCTAATGTGCAGGCATTTTAAAGGCATATAATCCTGGGGTTTTAAGGCTAAAAAAAGACAGTTAGTCCTGGGGACCTTCTGCAAACGTGCAGGCATTTTAATGGCATACAATCCTGGGGTTAATAGGCTTTTAAATTCGATTAATCCTGGGGACCTTCTGCTAACGTGCAGGCATTTTGCCGCAGCTGGACACAAGCCTTGTGACGTATTGCGTGTTGGGGGGAGCCACCTTGCTCAAGCTCATTGCCTACCTGATCTGCACGGCTCTCCAGAGCAGGAGCGGTGAGTCAGGCCTGCCTTTGCTGTGCTCACATGCCTGCCTAAGGGTTTCACATTTGCAGGAACGTATTGCACGTCACCCTGCCTCAAAAAGTAGTGAGGCTGCATCCACACTTGGCCAGACTGTATCCACACACTGAGCCAGGAACGTGCTACCCCTGACCTACCTTTGCCTGTTCCTCATTGCGCATGAGTGTGAGTGGCACATTGGCTATGTTGGTTTGCTGCATTTTCAGGCTTACAACTTGCCAACATATCATCACTTGCAATGTGAGCTTTGTGTAGGTCCCACATTTTGGAAAGCAAGCCCGCAATGGGACACAAGGCATACCCTTGAAGATGAACAAGAATGCTCACGCTGGAGGACAACATGTGAACCACAGTAAAAAGGCCAGTAGTAGATCATGCATGCTACTGTTTTGTTTGCTTCATCTGATGTGCAGACTCCATGCTGGCCCTGGCAGAGGACCACCTCAATGATGTGGTCAGCAACATCTGTGCGATTGGGACCGCTGCGATAGCATCAGAGGTACTGTGCGCCCTCAGATGCGCTACTGCTTTTGGTGTTTCAGGAAGCATGCATGTACATTGATACGTACATCTGTATGCCGTTTTATATGTTGGAAGCCATGATAAATACAAAACGCCATCATGAGCACATAAAGTTGTTGTTATACACAGAAATTAGCCCCCGTCGGGAGTATGTAACTGTTCTTCAAAGGAGACGGAGCTTATGAGTCATGCAATTGCCCCGGCAAGTGCCCTTGCTTCTACAATGTCCCAGGTGTACCCTTTACAAGACAAAAGCATGTGCAATGCCTTGTGAGTGCAGGCGTTCGCTGCCCATTCTTTTTGCGTTGGCCCTTTTTTTGGCATCCTTGCTCTGTTGACCAAAAGGTGGAAGCAGGGGCGAGGAGCGATGCGCTTTGCAACCTTTGCCTTCATTGGACGAGGCATTGCACTGTGCATGGTGGCCCTGCATACCCCCAGGATGAAAATATAAAACATGGACAGCTGGAGGAACTGCTCCTCACTACAGCCCCCCTCTACACTTCACTGTCATTACAAGATCAAAGCTGGCTGACACCTTCTTCGTCAGCAATTGCTATGCGCACTAACCTCTCGTCGCAACCCCATCATACAGCAGTTCTTTTGTCGTGAGGCATAATTTGAATGGCTTCTTTGCAATCGTGTGTGCCCTCTGATGCAGGTCCCTCGGGCGTGGTGGGTAGATCCTACAGGTAAGGTGCAAGGCGCCTTTGTACAGTTGTCCGTTTTGACTTGATTTGTAACTGCATTTTTTTAAGGGGTAGCCACCTTGCTCGCCTTTGTTGGTGAGCATTAACGCACTTGCTTTTACAGCGGGAGGAGCAGCCCACAGGCCTTCATATTTCTGATCCATTTGTTTTTTTCAAAGGAGCACACTGCCGTGCTGCCATTGTTTGGATGCTCATTTTACCTGAGCAAAGTTGCTACGGAGCTTGCGGGAATGGCTTGCGGGAACAGCTTGTGCTCGCGCGAGCGCGTGCGCACTTCCGCACACACACACACACACACAGAAGTCTCAGGCCTGCTCCGAAGATTAGCGTACACAAAAATGTGCACTTCTCAAGCATCCCCAGCAAAAAGTCTCCTTCGCCTCATGCATCATGACTTCTGTGCCATTGCAGGGGGCATTCTGATCAGTTTATTCATCTTGTCTCGCTGGTTTGGTATTGCCAAGAGCCAGGTGCGTGTGATAGCTGAAGCGCACTTGAACTGAAGTCACAAATGGCCGTGTGCCAGGCAGGGTGTGAATGCCAGGCAGCTCCTGAAGTGGGTTGCCAAATCTGTCCATACATACATGTGATGAATGCCGTGCTTTCCAGCTTTAAAGTAGCGGAACGTGAGACATGCGGCGTGCATGTGTGGACTTGGCCATCTCTACTTTTGGCACCATTCTGAGCAACCATGCCTGAACGGCAGTGTCCCCCTCTTTTGCAAATGCTTTTTCCGACACAATCCCTAAGACTGTGGTCGGTGATTCTTTTTGCGAAGCTCGGCATGTTCACATCTTCATGTCATCACTTTATCCTCACGTCACGTTCATCACATCTACTATCCACTCTCTACTCTCTACTCTACTCTACTCTCTACTCTATCACTATACCTTCACGTCTTGTTTACCACTTTATATCACACGTACACTATCTTCACGTCTTCATGTCATCACTACCTTTGTGCAACCATATGCAGATTGACAAGATCGTGGGACGTGGGGCACCGAGGGAGGTGCGCGCATGTATTTTGAAATATTTTGTTGCTTGTGCTTGCTCAGCTCCACTCATGCTTGTGCTTGCTGAGCTCTACCTGCCAGGATTGCAGCATTATCTTTTGAATTACTAATTTGAGCACGCGAGCAGCGTGTGCTTGCTGAGCTCCACCTGCCAGGATTGCAGCATTCTGTTTATTCTGTTTTGTTCTGCTCATGCTTATGAGCAGCTTATGGTTGCTGAGCTTGCCTGCCTGCTTGCAGCATGCAGCCCTTCTCAAGGCATGGCGCTGTCCTGCTCAAGTTAAAGGATTTGATATGACGAGGACTCGACACAATCAAGCCTTGATTATCAAGGATGTGTAAGATTAATTGCACGCCCTCTCCATGCTGTTGCAGCTTGTGGACCAACTGATGCGCTTTGCATCACAGCACCACGAAAAACTGGAAGTCGACTGCCTCAGGTGGGGATGCATGAGATTGGATGGTATGTCAGTGTCAGGGTTGGGATGCCAGTGCTGGGACATCAGTTTGTGCGCTTCTGTCAGTTTGTGCCTTTTTGAGGGTGTGTCCTCACCCGCTTCTTTTGCACAGTGTTTGCACCCAGAAGTGCAATGTCCTTGCATGTTGTCACACATTTGAGGCTGTTTGTAGCATCCAAGCACGCATGCTCTGTCAGATGACCAGTGCCTTACAGAGCTCGCTGCCTCTCTTCTATACCCCGGTTATGTCCCTCAGCAAAAAAAGGGATGTCAATATTGGTGTGCATCGTGTGCCCCTCCATGCCTGGCCGTAATTGTTGTGCATGTGGAATGCTAATACAGCAAAAGGAGGGACGTAAATGTGTGTGTTATGTGTTTTGCCTCTCCATGCCTGGCCCTCACCTTTGCGCATGG
This sequence comes from Dunaliella primolecta, assembly GCA_914767535.2. Taxonomy (NCBI): domain Eukaryota; kingdom Viridiplantae; phylum Chlorophyta; class Chlorophyceae; order Chlamydomonadales; family Dunaliellaceae; genus Dunaliella; species Dunaliella primolecta. The sequence goes on along the minus strand of OU611751.1, from coordinate 4,933,396 downwards.
AATTGAACACAGCAAAAGAGGGGATGTTAACACATGTGTGTGTGTTTGTGCTTATGCAACCGGAGGTTTGTTTTCCTGCAACAACTCCTCGTCCCACCAGCGTGCTTTATTTCTCACATGCATTCTTGGTAGAACACAGAGAGCCGAACCAGAAATTGGGAAAGCAAGGGCGACACACAGCTAAACTGGGGTATTGCTAAATCATTTGCGGTCTGCTGTGCCGTTTTGCTGTTCCACGCAACCTTCCATTGACTACACATCTTCTTGAAGCTGCTGAGCTTGGACTGACCTGTCCATGTTAGAAGTGCATTAACTCACACGTCTTCTTGAACCTGCTGAGCTTGGACTGACCTGTCCATGTTAGAAGTGCAAGAGGGGTTGAGCATGCACAAGATGACCAGTCTGTGGCGTTTTGGTGTGGATCCTCACCACTTTCCGCTCACGCTACATTACAGAGCACATGACCATAGGGCGTGCCACATTTGGTTTGCGCTTATGTACAACTCCATGCGCAATCTTGGCTCACGCTTTTTTGTCAAGCACGTTAACAAAGGGCGTACCACGTTGGCTCATGCTTCATGGTGGAGGCAGAGGCTGAACATACACTAGGTGCTGAACCTGTGGCGTTTTGGTGTTCTTTCTTGCTGCAGGGCATACCACTTTGGCTCACGCTTTATGGTAGAGGCAGAAGTTGTGATGCCTGCTGACAGTGGGCTGCAAGAGGTCCATGACATCTCGCTCCAGCTGCAGACAAAGGTACAGCAGGGTGATGCATCGAGTTGAGAGGTGGCATTGCAAGTGCCGCAATTGTGAGTTTAAGAAGCGACTGGTGTGCAACAAGGAAGCGTCAGCTGTGAAGAGAATTGCCTTAGACATGGCACAGCAGCTTGTCCTGGCAGCGATGGCTGCTGATGCACAATGTGAAGGCAGCAATGACTGCCGGTGTACAATGTGCAAGCAGTAATGACTGCTAATGCAGAGTGTGGCACAGCAGCTGGTAGCAGTGACTGCCGGCGCAACATGTGTAGGTGGCAATTGTTGGGTCCCAACTTATGCATTTGACTTTAAACTGCTTTAGCTTTTGCGCCAGTTGCTTGTGCCAAAACAAAAAGCAGTGCGCTGGAAACTTTCAACAGCACTATTTTTCATCTCGAAGCCAGGGGTCTGAGGTGATCTATGCCAGGTCAAAGTTTGGCTAATAATCAGAGTTGACCTTGGAATTTCGACCCTACTATTAAATTATCCTAATTATTGTAGAAGAGATGGTTAAATGCCAGAGGGGGCTATCTGAGGCCTAAAATTAGGTGTTTTTGCATGCTCCTTTGCTTATGGTCTCCATAAATGGGAACTTTAAAACTTGGATCCTTTTGGTTTTTACAGCACTAGGTTTTCATAGTTCCCAGTTACGGAGACCGTGCCTGATCAGCCGCGGCATGAACCCTAGTTTTCGCCACCAAAACTCCATATCTGACCACCCACTGCACCAAATTGGGTGAATTTTAATGGTTTAAGGTGCTTGTAACAAAAGAATATCATTGCAAAAAGAATGGAGTGAAAAGCCCCTGTGGCTGGTGTTTTATAGCGATTTCCGCCATTTTCCCATAATTAGGGTTTACGTGCCTTATGTGAGCTCTGGCCCAGTCTATCTCAGCACACAGGGCGACTTACACAAATCTGAGCATATCCTTTGGTAGCTTATAACGCCAGCTACACTTAACAGCAAAAATTCTCCCAATCAGATCAAAGGGCTTTGCGTTGGCGCACTTCACATGCAAAAAAGGAGCATATTTGGGCATATTCTCAGAAAGCCCCCTCTGGTTAAATGCAAAAAATGCAAAACAGGTAATGCTCCCTGGGTGAAGACAGAGGAGGGCTCGGAGGTCCACATGCCCACCCAGACATTCTTGCCCACCCCGACCCAGCCAGACCACCAATAAAACTTATTTATCTTGCAATGGCGTCTGCTATATCACTGCTATACACCTGAGGGTAATTTGAGGAAATGGGTTAGGCTGAAAAGCTCCCATTTTTCACCGCGTGCCTCCTTTTCCCCTTTTTGAGCACCCTAACACACATACCAAGCCGATTTTTCCTTAAGTTTGTAAGCAGAATTGTGCCTTTATAACCATAGAAAATAGGGTTGCATAAGAAGTTTTGGGGGCCAGGGAGGCTCAGAAAAGTTTCCTATAACAGACCCCCCAAGTGGCCAAGTTATGACCCTCTGGACAATCATTGTCAAAACATACAAAATGTGCAGGCAGCAATGACTGCCAATGTAAAACGTGGCACAGCAGCTTGCACTGGTAGCGATGACTGTGCAGCAAACCGTGTACCCCAGCACAAACATTGATGCAAAGGCAGGCACCCTCCATACCCATGTGGCGTGTAGACCTGCTGCTCCCAGGCCCCTGTGCTGCCACTTGGAGATGTCACAATCGCACATTCCAGACTAATTGTGCTTCTCCCAAAGTTGTGCTTCTCCCTTGAGCTCCAGTCTCTGTCTTCGTGGTTCTATGGCTGTTATCACGCACTATCATTACCATTATCATTACCATTACCACTATCACGCATGCAGCGTTGTTCCTTGGCAACCGCATGCACACACGCGCACGCACGCACGCACACACACACACACACACACACACACACACACACACACACACACACACACACACAAACCACGCTTGCGCATATTTGCTTTGAAAAAAAGAAAACAAGGCAGAAAGCATGCCCACGCTCGATATTTTTTTACTGTATGCTGCAGCTGGAGGCTTTGGACCTGGTGGAGCGTGCCTTTGTGCATGTGGACTACGCCCGGCGTGATCAGCCAGAGCACCGCACAGAGCGCCTCCTACAAGGCCTCCCTGTGGTAGCAGAGGAGCCGCTGCTGCCCTCCCCTCATCAGCCACCCAGGTATGACCAACAATGCACAAGAAGGAGCCCCCAACAGGCATTTGTTGTTAGCATGCCTCCCTGTGGTAGCAGAGGAGCCGCTGTTGCCCTCCCCTCATCAACAACCCAGGTACGACCAACAATGCACAAGAAAAAGCCCCCACCAGGCATTTGTTGTTAGCAGGGTTGCCAGTGGTAGCAGAGGAGCCCCTGCTGCCTTCTCTCTACCAGAACCAAGTTCCGGTAATCGGTGGAGGGGGCACACAGTGCCTCAGCCCCTAAGTATCCTCTTTTTCATTCATTGATGTAGAGTGCCTTGTCATTGCCTCTGTAGCTTTCTTTTGGTAGTCCGTACGTGCCTTCACTGAAAGCTTCAGTCCTCTGACCAGATGTTCTTAGGTTTGTTTGAGGAGCAGCAGGTCATTAAGTTGGCTGTAGAAAAGCATTGTGTTTCATCACAGGGGAGAGGGAGGTGCGAACCAGCACGTTGCTGTACTGCACAAGGGAGGGTGCATCCCTGCATTGAACTCTGTTTCAAATGATTTCACTCCTGGCTCTTTTCCCCGTTTGCACCCATTTGTTGTGTTTGTACTTATTCGCTTCCAACGCTGTGCTTCCCAGGTCGGGATCTGGGCGCCGCATGTCCTCTGAATCGTCATGCGAGGTGGGTGTGTGCGGTGTGCGGTGTGAGTTTGCGTGTGATTGATACATCCCTGCGCTCTGCGCGTGCAATTTTGAGGTGCCTCCCAATTTGAGCACTTGTCAATGACTTGTACGCCATAGTTATGCAACCTTTCATTCTTATCAATGAGTTGCTGGCCATAATAGTGCACCCTTTCATCGTTTTGCACATTCATGTTCAGTGACCTTACTGTTTTTACTTCGAGCAAACAAGGGTTACAGGTGCTTGTGTTTGCCTAGTGGGCACATGAATGTATTGGCTGCCAAAGGATCTGCAAATATAGCTTTGATAGAAACAACAAAAATTAAGCACGCCAGCGCCTGGCTATGCAGCAAAATATGAGAGCAAATATGATCATTGATCTGGTGCTTTGTTGTATACGTGGTCGTATCTGAATGCAAGCATGTAGGATTTCCTCGCGATGTGAGCAGGAAGGCACAAGCGTTTTCAAAATGTTCCAATAACTGTAACAAAGTAATGATAAAAAAAGCGCAAGGCAAGATTAGTCTTCGTCTTGGGGCATTTACTGGAGCCAGAGCCTTTGGTGAGGCTCTAGCCAGCTCACTAGTTAGGCACCTTCCCTTAATGTATAATGCCCTCAGCTTCTTTGTCTTCTTTGAATTCCTTTTCTTTTCCTTTCTTTACTTCTTTTTTCTCTTACTTTTTTATCCAAGAGCAACGAGGCTGCCTCTGTTATGCAACGACTATGCTCACCTCGCTATGCGTGTTACTATCCAGTCAGATTGAATAGAGTGGTCATAAAAAGCCTTGGTGTGGAAAAGCAAGGGCCATCCATGCAGAGGAATTGAAGTTTTCTTACAAGCTCACAAATAGCGTACCCAATGGTGGTGGCCTCACTAGTTAGGCACCTTCCCTTAATGTATAATGCCCTCAGCCTCTTTGTCTTCTTTGAATTCCTTTTCTTTTCCTTTCTTTACTTCTTTTTTCTCTTACTTTTTTATCCAAGAGCAACGAGGCTGCCTCTGTTCTGCAACGACTATGCTCACCTCGCTATGCGTGTTACTATCCAGTCAGATTGAATAGAGCGGTCATAAAAAGCCTTGGTGTGGAAAAGTAAGGGCCATCCATGCAGAGGAATTGAAGTTTTCTTACAAGCTCACAAATAGCGTACCCAATGGTGGTGGCCGACACTCGTGCTTGCTCTCAGAGGCATGTGCTTCAGCAGGGTCGTGTTGTTACATGTGCAGCTAAGCCGCATTGACAAGCTGAACCTTGATCTCATCTTCCCACTATCTGGCCTGCAGGATGTTGCTTCTCCACTTCCTGTGCAATCCCAGACAACCAGGCAACCAAAGCAAAACGCACCTGCCACAAAGACAGGGGAGGGTGAGGCTCGGCAGTGAGCAAACAGTCCTGCATGCTCTGTTAAATGACATTACGCCTCCCGTAAACTCAATTGCATCAAGTAGAAGAATGCTAGCTATGGTCAGGCTGGTACGCATGGAGGAAGGATATATTAGAATGAGCAAGCCTGTCCAATTGAAGTTAAGTGGGAGCTTTAGAAACCTCCCTTGGCATTAAACCTCAGGTACACAGGAATATATAGTTTCAAAACACTACCATATTGCCCCATCCTTGCATGTTTCCTCAGAGTGCATATCTCGTTCTGGCAATGTGCACGGCTCTGCTTTGTACCGCCTTGCTTACAAATGTATTACTTGATGGTGTGTTCACAATTTTCCTGCAAGCTTTATTTTACCAATGCATAAGTGGATGCACGTAGTGCGTCTTGACGAACAGACTATCCTTCATGGTGCACTGGCTGAGCGTTTCCGTGCATGAGCCCAACTTCATGCTAAGCTTACCTATATTGTTGCAGTGTTTTTTTCCAAGTAGTGTGGTACTGCTGAAAAAGGACTCACAGGAATGATAATAGCTCGACCCTGAATTTATTACCCGGATCCCTGTCTAGTCGTTTCATGGTTTGTAGTGTACACTTGGTGACTGGAGAGCATTCTTGTGTGTGTTCGCTTCACCAGGGCAGGCTCGTGCGTAAGAGTGGACTTAGCCAAAACATGATTTTGTAATTTAATTCTGCTGAACGAACATGTGTTCATGAATGAACCTGGTCGGACGTGTTTACCGGGGTAGGTTTTATTTTGCGAGACCATAGCTCGTTTTGAGCTGTGTGAACAGCACCAGTTTGACTTTCAAAGTAACTTTCACTCAGGGAGATTTTGCAAGCTATCTCCAAAGTGATGAGTCATCAAAGTAAATATTTGCTTGCAGGGATACACCAATGCAAGCAAATGACAAGCAATGCTAAAAACAAATTGCGTAGGCAGTGGAACACTCTGCAAGAAAGGAAAATTGCACAGGCAATGAGGACGCTTCCTACATAAATCAAGGAACAGGTTCCAGACCCATCACCTGTTTCAGGTTTGTAAGTAAAGGGCCTTTGGTCCTCCAGTACTATTGTGTAGATGCACCTAGATTAGGGCGAAGGCCGTAATTAAATTTACATGAGGTTTTGGCCCTCAGCCAGGTGGTCAACTGCTCAGCCTGCTGGCCTCTAATCTAAGAATAGTGAAAACTGGTAGGGCCGTGGGAAACTTATGTATGTGGAGAAGTCTCAAAGAAGAGATGAGCGAGCTTGTTCCGGAAAGCACAAGGCACTGGGCATGTTTCTCATCTTGTAAATCTTGCAGAGCACATGAATCACAGTGACCATTCATATCAGTCTGCCAACAAGCTAAGAAAAGAAAAGTCTACGCAAGCTTTCTTTACTCCCATTGTGTGAGTCCTCAGCCTGAAACAAAAAATGTTTTGCTGCTCGTGTCGTCCCAAATCCACATTCCACCACTTCAAATATGGTAACTGAGCGCCACAAGATTGCCAGCAAAATCCTGCTTAAAATTGTCAGCAAAGGCCCCCTTGGGGCAGGCCTTACCTCCATAAATAATGGCAACGCAGATCGTCTTGCTTTTCAGGACCTGCAGATCCCTGAACTATAGAACCTTCCCTAAATACATCTTCCCTCGTCGTTTCCCAGGCAAACAAAGGCTCACATCTAGTCGACCTGATGCAATATCAGTTGTTCCAATGAAAAGAGTGCCAAGGACCAATTCCTGGTATCCATTGAGAAGCAGAGGGGGCCAGGGGGGAACAGGGAGCACTCAGTGCCAGCCACAGCCACTCCACCCACTTCCAAGGTCCGTCACCCTAGTTAGCTCCTCCCAGAACAGAGGCACGTCCTCCTTGTGGAAGTCAAAGAAAGAAAGAAAGAAAGAAAGAAAGAAAGAAAGAAAGAAAGAAAGAAAGAAAGAAAGAAAGACTACACAGTCCACACAGACCATGAGGAAGAGGTGGCACAGAAGTCTACTCCAGCAAGTTGGCCTCCACCATGGGACCTACGACACGACTGTCAGGCAGGCCCTGTCCAGCAAGCTCAAGATCCACCCCTAAGCCATAGAGCAAGCTTTCCAACATCCCAGCATGGGCCCCCCTCTTGCACAGGGGCCAACCAGGGCGGTGGGAGGTGAGCACGCAGTTATGCAGACCCAAGCTGAGACACTCAACCTCTAGAGACCTTCTCCACCGCGCCGACCTTTGGGACCACTCCTGCGCCAAAGTCCTCAACCTGGCACTCGCGCACGCGCCCTGCCTGCGCCGCGAGCCAGCTCCAGAGGCCGCAACATGGAACTGCTGTTACTCCGCTGCCAATGAATGAGGTCTCTGCCGCTCCCGAGTATGTCCGGGCGTGTGCTTGCACAGCACACGAGGGCGTTACCAGGGGACACCGCGTGGAGGCGCCTCACAAGTCCCCCGTGGAAGTCAAATACTGTGAAGATACCCAGCCCAAGAAACAGCTCGAGGCCTCCAAGTGGCAGCACCGCGACCTATATCGCAATCTTTCAAGGGCCTCAGCTCAAGTCACCCTCCATGCTATTTTGTTAGGTGTGGGTGGGGTCATCTACACCCCACACACTTTGGAGCCTCTGAAAGAGCTTGGTCTTGACACTTACAAGGCCACCAAGCTTGCTCGGAAGCTTTATGCTCATTTTGTCCAGCACGCTTATAAACTTGCCAGCACCAGACACACTGTTGAGAAGACTTCTTTCACCTCTCATCGCTAAGATCAGGCACAGGCTTCTGCAAGCAGTCCTCCTGATCCCCGTTGACTTTCTTGTTTCTCTTGGTGAAGGGGATACACAGTGCCTCGGCCCTAGGTATCCTCTTTTCCTTGATTGATGTTAGGAGTTTTTTCATTGCCTGCGTAGTTTTTGAAAAAGAAAAAAGAAAAAACCACGTGGGGAAAGAGAACACTCCCTACATCAATTCAAGGGAAAGGAGACACATTGGCTCAAAGAGCCGTCAGTCTTTCTAACCAGAAGGTAAGAGGGAAGCTGGTGTGGGTCCGGTGGGTTTCGGGAAGCATGCAGCCCCAGGGTACCAGAGCTATGTTGAGTGTTTTTGATTTCAATGGCACGTACAGTAGAGGTAAAGTTTCTGCGCATATCGCACAGAGTGGGCATGGAGCTTTTGTGAAAGCTTGGTAGACCTTTCAAAGCAAGTTGCGGGTCAATCCCTAACCTTTTAAATTGATCCAGGGTATGAGCAGTAAAGATAGTTCCACCCACACGCAGAAAGATTGTGCGGAGGGTGATCTCAGCGCCTTGAAGTTGTTTGCACAGTGCACTGTGTTGTTGCTAGCATAGTTCAGCTCAAGGCTTTCAGTTGACATTTACACAAGTTTGGTTTGGTTTGGTGACAGGCACCTTTTGCTACAGCTAAGCTGCCCTTGTAGACAGGTACAGCTATGTAACCATATTCTATCCTAGCATAGCATAGCATAGTTTTTCTTTTTCTTTCTCTTTCCCAAATCCGAGTTAAGATATCTAGGGGCCTTGTAAGGCACAGCCACAGCACCGACAGGATCCAAAGGAGAAGCAAACCAACAAACATACAAGTCCCTGAAAACACCTCTCGAGCCATTCCAGACTGGGTTTTCCCAAATGGTGCTGCCTCACCTGTACGGCATACAAGCCGCCCTGATGCTCTATTTGTGCGACACATCCCAGGCAGACAAGCCCACCTTGATCCTACCAAGATCCCACCACAAGATAGAGACATTCACCTTGTTGAACTTAAATTCTGCTCCGACACTAATCCTGTCAGCACCTTGGAGCGTGCACAAACTCAACATTCCCACATCATTAACAGACTTAAAACACGCAGCTTAAGAAACCCAAACAGGAATAATAAAATGACTTTGCACATCATCTTAATTGGTGTTGGTGGCACGATTTATCACAAATATACAATTACACCTCTCATAAATCTGGGATTGACCAAACAAAAAGCTAAATCACTAGCTTCCCAACTCAGTGACCATGCCATCCAAAGATTATCCACCATCATTAACACTAGACATGCACTTTGTTTTCAGGGAGTATCTGGGAGGGAAGGGTTTGCTGGGCGCGCGGCAACGGCTGAGGATGGAAGGAGGAGAGTCCGAGCGCTCAGGGGCATGGCGGCCAATCCCCCGGATCCCCATTAGTTTTGCTTCTTGCACTCTCCTAGGCTAGTTTTGGCTAGTTTAGGTGGAGGGCCTCTTGGTGAGGCCTCTAACTCTTGTTAGGGGTTCTTCCCTTAATGCACGCGGCCTCGAGACTGCGTAGACTTTTCTTTTCTTTCCTTTTATTTTCTTTTTCCAACAATGATTAGAAATCTGCTTGTGATTGTGACCCCTAGCTTCAACGCTGTCCAAACTATTATAGACTTGACACAGCCATGTGCACAATTCTGCTGCAAACTCCTTAACAATAATCAACGACCCATTACATACAGATTGTTTACACAGCTCACTCCTTTGCAGCCCCCCCAAATGCAGTCGAGGCTTTAGATGTCCAACATTTCGCACCAGAAATAATGTTCAGCATCCTGTTGGCTTGCAGCACCTTCCTCACAATCATACTTGCAACACAAAAGAGAGTTGTAAAACTTGATTGCTGCCCTGAACCAATAGAATTGCAGCGGTTCTTGTCCACACTCCTCAACAAGTAGTCCAATTACAAGTAGTCCGCGTAAAACCCAGCACACGCTTCAAAAAACAGGGATGGCCTGTTTGCAGTGGGCAATCCATCTCAGCAACCTCCTTCATGCACCATGTTCTCCTGATTGGGCTTGCATACATGCTGGCAAAAATGACGCACGTTCTTGTCAACTACAACAGAGTACGTGGGCTGTCTACCAGCACATGTTTGCTTAAGGTGAAGGCTGTAGAAAAACAAGAACATAGCTCCACATTAATTACAATGGTTGCAATGGGATTTGACCTTCAGCCAGGTTGTTTGGTTGCTTGGCATGCTCAACTGTTTTACACAAAATACATCCATGAGATTGGAACAAAATGACAAGTCTCATTAGTTTACTTGCAGATTTTATGTAATGCAAGAAATGAAATATATCCTCAGGACTGGGTTGAGTGAAGTGAAAAGCGAGTAACTTGTCCAGGAAAGTTCTGTGGGTATAAGGAGAAAGTCAAAGAACTTGAAGAAACGTGCAAAAGTCCTTCTGAGAGAACACACAGAATTGCAACTTGCAATCCTGCGTCCTTGAAGAACAAAGGAAGACGGCATGCTTTTCATGTTGGAGCCCTCCTTGGTCACACCTATCACATCATGATAGTTCCCACACTGCACTCAGGATCATCCCAAACACCTCAAACTTTGTAACAGGTTGAACCTGATACAAAAAGAAGCCATATACTGCAAGTTTAGTTACTGAGCAGATGCATAGGTCATCTATAATATGCACTGCTCTGTCCAGTGCAGACCCTCTATTGTTATTGTGTAGCCTACCTGTACCTGAGGTGCACCTGCGACTGACCTCTGAAAGAAAAACTGCGCAGTCAAAACACTCTTCAAATCAGTCAAGGGAAAGAGGATACCTAGGGCCAAGCTGCTGGTCTGTTCAATAAAACTTTTAATGAAAGAGGAGCTTATGCAAAAAGAGCAGAGCTTTTTGTTGTTCTGGTTTTAGGGAAGAGAACATGTCAAAGGATTGTACATTGGTCTATGAAGGAATAAGGAAAGGTTACATCATGTAACTTTGCAATGATTGCAATACCTGCCTACAAGGGCAGCTGCCAGTGAGCGGAAATACTGAGGCTTGTGACCAGCCCTGCCAGACCAACATTTGGACCAGCGATCAAATAATGCTCATAAAACTCAGTCATAAGGCTTATAAAGGAAAACTTGGCCTTTCCTTGATGTAACGCTTGAGGTGTGAGCCATTTGCGTAGCTCTTCCTTTTACTTTTCCTTAAGTAGGCAGAGGGAACTCTCCCTACATTAATCAAGGAAAAGGAGGCACATTGGCTCAGAAGAGCTGTGAGTCCCCTCCACCACAAAACAGAAAAAAAAAGGGATAGTTGGGATCTAGAGGGTTGCTAGAAGCACCCGGCTCCAGAGCCTGGCTGAGAGGAGTAATTTTGTTTTCAATAGTGCATGCTCAACAAAACTTCTCTTTGCCAAGAACAAAAAGGTCCACAATTCTAACACGCTGATCACATATCTCCCCACATTTGATCAGTCCTTCATTAATGGTGCTTGGTCTCAACAAAATACCACCTTCACACCCAAAATTTAGTGTTGGAGAGACATCACCCACACTGATGGTAGCCTCATGGAAGCCAAAAATGATTCCCCCCCACTAGTTGGCTCAGGCGTCTACAAACCAAGCAAAGAGGGCGACCACCCCTCACCACAAGTACAACTGTACATTAAACCCAATGGCCGTGGCCCAACTAGCACAATCAACAGAGCAGAACTGGCTGGCATCCTTGTTGCACTCCTACAGGGCCACACAAACATAGCCAATGACAGTGCGTCCTGTTTGTCCTAAATTTACAGGCAGGTTCTCAATCCAATGAGCATGCGGATCCACTGCATGCAGAGCTCATTCAAGCTATTTCAACCATCATAGAGCACTCACCACATCAGCTGAATTTCTATAAAGTCAAAGCCCACTCAGGCGTCATTGGCAATGAGGGAGCTGATGCTTGCGCACAAACTGCGGCTATTTTGGATAACACAGATATTTCATTGCCTGATGCCAAGGACCCTTTCCACAACTCCTTTTGGCTATCCGTCAAACCTCCCCGAGGGCACTCCCATAATCCCACACCCCTTTACCTCACTAACTTGAAAGACAAGCTCGAAGCCCATATGCATAACAAACACAATCTTGGCTCTGCTGATATATCCAGTTGCTTCTACACAGGCTGGCAGCAACTCATGCAACCACCATCTCATAACAGCAATACCAACACATGCTTAGCTAAGCTATCCCCTAAACTTGCTAACCAAAAAATTAGCAATTCCTTTTGGAGCAACCCCAAGATTACCCTTAAACAACAAATAAACCTCCGCAAGTACCGCACTGGCACAATCTACACCCAGAAACACGCTGTCAGGTTTAATCACACATCTGGGCCCGCCAATTGCCGACTATGCGGCAAATTGGACAGCATCAATCACATCGTCCTCGGATGTTCACACCCAACATGCCAAGGGATGTTCATAAACAGACACAGCATTGCCCTCAGTCCCTGTTGCAAAGCCCTCAGCAAAGGTGCACATGGCTCATTCCTTGTTGCAATGGATGCTTGCTGTAGGGAAAAGCCCCAAGAACAAGGCATTAAAGTCCCTGAAAACATCTCCAGGGGAATTTCTGACTGGGCTTTTCCCAATGGTGCTGGCCCCTCTGCCCGACACCAAAGCCGTCCTGATGCTGTCTTTGTGCACTCTATCCCAGGGAGAGCAACCCATCTCGACCCTAAAAGGATACCTGCTCAAGATAGGGATATTCACCTTGTGGAACTTAAATTCTGCCCTGACACTAACCCCTTACCCAGCCAACGAACAGCTGCCGACCAGCATGCTGGTACCATTTCTAGACTTTGCACCTGTAGTCTCAGAAACCCAAACAGAAATAATAAAGTGACCTTGCACACCATCTTACTTGGTGTAGCAGGTACAATCTATAATGACTACACCATCACTCCCCTGGTTGAGCTGGGTCTTACCGGACATAATGCAGAAATATTAGCCTCTCAATTAAGTTGCCATGCACTCCAATCATTAGCAAAAATTATAAACACCAGGCACTCATTATACTTGCAGGGTTCTTCTGGCAGGGGCATCACTGGGGGCGAGGCAGTTCAGAGCAGGAGGAGGAGAGTCCACGCCCGCAGGCACATGGCTGACAGCAACCCGCTGGACCCACATTAGTTGCTCTCCATAGGTTCATAGCTTGGTTTAGACTGGGCCAGTGAACCTCCTCGGTGAGGCCCTAGCTAGCTTGCTAGTTAGGGGACCTTTCCTTAATGCACGCAGCTGGACCTGGCTTGCTTACTAAGCAGCTAGTAGTCTTTTCTTTTCTTTTCTTTTCTTTTCTTTCTCAACAGCCTGATGATACTTTCAACACATATTTCAGCACAAGCTGCCGTGACCAGGCCTTTGGGGCACACACAGACGCCCTCTCTGTGCGCTGCAATGGCTTCTCCTTCTGCCACCCCCCTTGCGATGATGAAATTATGTTTAGGCTCCTGCGCCACGCGGTATTGGTATGGATGCCTGCCAAAATGAGAGAGAGGCTACTGGATCAGGGCATAGAAGTCCCTGAAAACATCTCCAGAGCTATCTCTGACTGGGTTTTCCCTGATGGTACTGGCTCCTCGACCCGACACCAAAGCCGTCCTGATGCTGTCTTTGTGCGCTCTATCCCAGCCCGGTCTCCCCACCTTGATCCTAGGAAGATCGCTCCCCAAGACAGGGACATTCATTTTGTTGAATTCGAATTCTGCCCTGATACCAACCCTTTTTCCACTCTGGAAGCCGCATCTGCCCAGCATGCCGGCACTGTAACCAGGCTCAGAACCTGCAGCTCAAGAAACCCAAACAGGAACAACAAGGAGACCTTACGCGTCATTTTAATTAGTGTGGCAGGCACTATTTATAATGACTACACCATCAAACCTCTTATCAGCTTGGGTTTAACCTGGCAAACGACTAAATCTTTAGCATCGAAATTGAATTGCCGTGCTATTCAAAGATTAACAGCAATGATCAACACCAGGTATGCACTTCATTTTCATGGGACTTCTGAGGGGGCTTTACTGGGCGTGTGGCGAGCAGGAGAAGGAGAGTCCGGGCGTCCAGGAGCATGGTGGACAACCCTCCAGATCCTCATTAGCTCTGTTTCTGGCTTTCTCCTAGGCTAGCTTAGTCTAGTTCAAGTTTGAGGGCCCTTTGGTGAGACCCTTGCTAGCTTGCTAGTCAGGGACCTTTCCTTAATGCACGCGGCCTTTTGGCTTGCGTAGACTTCTCTTTCTTTTTCTTTTCAATAGCGTGCCTAGTGGTTACAAGTTTGTCAGAGGGGGGCGACTGGCCTATATCACTGGATATGTTCTTTCCCAACTTTCTTCCTCACATTTAACCATATTAATCATTATTTATCAAAAAATTATCATGTTCACCAAAAATTCATGAAAATCAAAGGTTTTCAGGTCGCTCTCCTAGCCTCATATCACCCAAAAATGGCCCACAGCTCCACCTCAGGACCATTTTTCACTCCCAGATTTTTGTCTTTGTCACCACCATATACATTACTAACATCCTGCACATTCAAAATTAGGAAAGAAGGAAGTCAAACATTGACCTTTTGGGCACCCCTTGTGCTGGATTTTCTGTAAGGGAAATGGCTGAAATTCTGTATCTCATCAACCACTGGATCTTTTTACTCCATTTGCTTTGTAATGATATTCTTTTGATATAAGGACTCCAAATCACTATAAACCACCCAATTGTGTGGTCTGGCTGGTCAGATGTATGTAGCTGGGTGTCAAAAAGTAAGGTTCATGCCATGGCCGATTAGGCAGGTGGCCCGTCAATTGCAAGACCAAAGCTTGGCGATACACACAGGCTCATGGCCAGGGCTATCATTTGATGCTAAGTTTGAAGATTGCAACCTCCGGGGCCTATGCTCGGTGAACATTTCAGAATTACCCCTGTTTGAGGCCTTCGTCGCCCACCTCTGCAAGTTTGTGGGCGTACTTTACAGAATGTGCAGAAAACAATGGAGTCCACCTGCAAGCTTGCCAGCTCGTTGGTGGTTGAGACAAATTTTGAGTTGATCTATCATGATAGTGTCCAATTTAGCAAGTCCCATCAACGCCCAGTAGGATGAAATGTAATGTCACAACTTTTCTACTGGTATTTTTGCAATGGTCGGCATGCTGCCGCTGTGCCTTCCATGCTTTTCATCACAAGAAAGAAGTAGCATGATTCACGATGAAGGTTGAGTCCAAAGCATCAAGAGTCACCTTACTAGAAAGATTGCAAACCTTAAGGGCACATGCAGCAGTTGCTCTTGAGCTTGGTGTTGAGAAGGGTTTTTGCTGTGAATCGACACAAGTTGTCAGCATTTTGTAGTGGTAAAAGTTCTTGACCTGAGCTCAAGCAAGACCCGCTGGACTTCAGCATAGGAAGAGGAACCAGGTAGGCAGGGGAAACTATCCCTCTCCCTACATTGATTGAGGAAAAGGGCACACATTGGCTCAAAAGAGCCGTAAGTCCCCTTTGCCACAATTAAGGTACAGAGAGGCTAGTGGGGATCTGAACGGTCGCTGGAAACACCTGGATCTATTAAGCGGCTGTGAGAAACCTCGGTTTCAATTTTGCGTCCAGTTGTTACAAGTTTGTGGGCATACTTTACAGAATGTGTATAGAGCTTATGTGCAAGCTTGCTAGCTTGTTAACAAGCTCTAAGCGTAGGAAAGAAACCGACAAAGATTCCTTAGTCATGGTGGATGAAACGGGAGTAGCCCAACTTGAAACCTTTCTTTGGATAAGTTTAATTTGGAGAAGCACGCTCTGTGGTGGTGGAGAGCAGGAGAAAAAAGAGTCCAGGCGTCTAGGAGCATGGTGGACAACCCTCCAGATCCCCATTAGCTTTGTCTCTGGCTTGTTGCTAGGCGTGCTATTGAAAACAATCATACTTCTCACATCCAGGTCCTGGAGCCGGGTGCTTCCAGTAACCCCCATAACCCCATTAGCATTTTCTGTTTTGTAACTTTGTGTGGAGGGGACTCACGGCTCTTGTAGCCAATGCGTCTTGGAGGAAAGGGAAGGGTTGCATTGGTGTACCTGCCTACAAGGGCAGCTCAGCTGAAGCAAAAAAAGTGCCTGTAACCGAACCAGTCCATCGATGTCCTAATTCAGGAGAACAAGAACAGTATTTGCAACTCAGTCACAGCACTTCAGACAAGCTGATACGAGCTGGGCTAATTATGAGGTCTTGCGTTCATTCAGACCATAGCTTCCATACAGGTCAACAAGACCAACAACAACAAAGGTATGACAATTATAAATGTAACATTTGCATCAAAAGCAGAGAGAAGCATTCATGAACTGACATTATGCTTGTGCATGTGTGTGTGTGTGTGTGTGTGTGTGTGTGTGTGTGTGTGTGTGTGTGTGTGTGTGTGTGTGTGCGTGCGTGCGTGCGTGTGTGTGTGTGGTGTGTGTGTGCGTGCGTGCGTGCGTGCGTGCGTGCGTGTGTGTGTGTGTGCGTGCGTGCGTGCGTGTGTGTGTGTGTGTGTGTGTGTGTGTGTGTGTGTGTGTGTGTGTGTGTGTGTGTGTGTGTTGATCAGCCGTAGAGTTTCCTGTCCTGTTAATAAGATTTACACATGCAATGCAAATGCACCCATTCTTCTTTTATTAGAAGAAGACGGTTCCGCGTTGACGACTCAACACCAAATCCTCGACAGAACAAATTAGAAAGACACAAAAAATATGTATTAGTCTGATGCTTAAAGGAACAATTTAAAGGCTCGAATAGGACCTAGTGTGTGTGTGTGCGGGCTTGACAAGGATGAGCGGCCTGTCGCGCACCTCCAAGTTGCTGCAGTTCATCAACTACCGTAAGATCCCACACGCTCGTTGCTGCCACCCTGATGGATGGGCGTAGTTCAAGAAGAAGGCATGCACAGGAGTAAATGTCTCACGTCATGGGCCCCCACCTACTTGCCTTCTTGCAGGCATGCGGGTAACGTTGGTGGACAGCAGACAAGTTGTGGGCAGGTGTGTGCCTTTGTTGTACATGTTGTAAGGCTGCTGCGCGAATGATCATCTGTTGTGCGCATGGAGGTATGTGTGCGCAATCATCAATCCCCCCTCTGCCCTCCTCTGCAGATTTATGGCCTTTGACCGTCACATGAACTTAGTGTTGGGAGATGCAGAGGAGTTCCGGAAGCTACCCCCCAAGAAGGGACAGGCAGAGGTGGGTGGGTGCAGGGAGTGCGCAAGAGCAATGGAGTCTGTGCGCAAGCATGCTGTAGTCCTGATGCAGAGGCCATGTGCTGTATGCTGCACACTAAGTGGGACTGGGATGGGTTCACTGACCTGCGTTGTTGACGTGTTTTGACTCCAATGGGTTGCCCCCGACCTGTTTTTGGTGCAGAGGGAGGAGCGCCGAGTGCTGGGCCTGCTGCTGCTGCGAGGCGAGGAGCTGGTGGCCATTACCATCGAGGGCCCTCCGCCCTCGGACTCCGTCCGGGAAGGCGTGTCTGCGCAGGTGAGGGGCGGGGGGGGTGGAAGATGTTTCCTTACGAGGGGTCCCACGTTCCCCCTCACTTAAGGCTTTGATCAAGCCTTCTCTGACTATCCTCTCAACCACTCCTCACCTGAATTTCCACCCTTGTTGCAGGCTGGCCCAGGCAGAGGGATGCCTGCAGGCAGAGGTATGCCAGTGGCAGCTCCCGGGCAAGCCCCTGCGGTGAGTGTGCTGCATGCTACGCACGTTGCTTTGCGCTCACACGAAAGCATGTGTGCTCGCAAATAGTTTCCTGTACAGTACAAGCAAGCTGCATTTTAAAATCCCCACATGCCCATGCTCGACATGTCCGCATGATTGTCCCAGGGCTTGGCTGGGCCTGCTAGAGGAGTGGGTGGACCAGCGCCTGGCATGATGATGCCACGTCCACAGGTCAGTTGGGGCTTCACTTGCTTTCCTTGCCATGCTTACTATGTCTGCTTATCACTGTGTTCAAGGCCGGGGATTTTGCACGAAAGGGGATCAATCATGGATGCACACACACACACACACTCACACACACACTCACACACACACACACACACACACACACACACACACACACACACACGTGCAACTTGCCTGAGGGCAGAGATGCTCTCGCACTTTGTGCATGCACTCCTGTATCAAACAGATGAAAATGAGAGAACCAAACTGATTGGTTGTAGACCATGTCACTCTTTTGAGGCACAATTTAACACTGCTGCAGCTTCGATGCATCTGCGGGTTTGCACTTGCCGCATGCGCACCTGTACTTGTGCATGCATTCCCAACAACATGCGTGACACCTCCCCTCTTCCACCACCCTCACACACAAACACACACACATGCCCCGCGCACGTACACACGCACACACACGCAAGCACATTCACATGCACTGCGTACTTAGGTCCAAGCACCACCCCAGATTCGGCCGCCTGGCATGCCGCCCCCGGGCATGCCCCCTCCCAGGCCAGGATTCCCACCAGGAGGACCCCCACCTGGCATGCCCCCCCCAGGCATGCGCCCACCCCCTGGCAGTGAGTCCTCAAGTTTTCTGGTCCTGTGTACTTGCTTGGGCAATGGTACAAAACAGGCCATGCTAGAGCTTAAGTGTTGGCCATGATTGCGTGTGCAAATGGCACTTGTAGGTGTGGTGT
Source organism: Dunaliella primolecta (assembly GCA_914767535.2). NCBI lineage: Eukaryota > Viridiplantae > Chlorophyta > Chlorophyceae > Chlamydomonadales > Dunaliellaceae > Dunaliella > Dunaliella primolecta. Next base: position 4,915,064 of record OU611751.1, on the reverse strand, counting down.
CAGCGTTGTGCATGTTGCTCAGGATGGCGTGTGCACAGCTGTATTGGCTGGGAGGAATATGGCAGCAAAAGGCAAAAGCAAAATATATGTGGGTAATGGTGTGTATGTGTGCGTGCACGCACGCATGTCCATGTGCGTGTGCGCACGCTTGTGCGTGCGTGCGGTGGTGTTCCTACAGCATGAAGACCTCCCGGGGAACTCATCTCTCTTAAGTTGGCTCCAAAAGTTCACCAGGAGCACGTTCCGCAGGAAAACCACCTCATACATACCAGGCTATGTCAGGCATGCTTTGTGCTTTACAATGAAGGTACAAAGAACATCCGGCATGTGAGGTGGGCAGCTTACCCTCCGTTTGGGACATGACCCACAGTGCCAATGGTGGTGCTTGCCTGCTCCACACCAGCCCATGCTTTGGCAGATCCTGGCACACTACAGAACGCTGGTGCCTTGGATTTGAAGCGGGGCGACAGCACACGGTGCACCTGTTTGGGGCGCTTCCAGCTGTGGTGCACTTGTAGAGTTTGCACCTCAGCTGGGGTTGCAGCACTGACATTGTGGCAATGCGCATGCGTTCACTGGACGAGAGGTTTAGTTTGCTCCTTCGTCTCAAAATGGTGGAAACATGCCTCCGAGGACTCTCAAAGTTCTTGACGGGAAGTTGGCGACAAAAGAATCAGGAGAGACTCGGTTGTCGTGTGACTTCATGACTGAAATAGTGATTATAAAACCCTTATGTCATGATTGGTTGATGTGTGGAGCTGTTCTTGTTTATTTGCTGGCATGTGGGTGCACATGGGCGTTCAGTGCTATGGAATTCACTGTTGTGCAATGGAACTAATGTTTCAGATGAGAAAGTAAGGGAGCTTGCTTGTTGCTCCCGGTGGTTAGCTTCTGTTTGCTGGACATTCTTGAGAAAAGCCAGTAAGACAGCAGCTCTAAATGCCGTCTTTAGCTGGAGGAGCACCAGAGCCTTCTCCCATGAGCACTGCACCCATTGAAAACCTAGGGCTTGGATAAGCGGCATGATCATCCGTATCCAGCAACCCTTTAGGGGGCTCTTACTGCCTTCATTCTTGCCCCGTTCACGCGCCACTGATCTTGAATAATCCCCCCTGAGCTTTCTTACTGCCTGTATTTTGAGCCAGCTTGCATGCCTCTGATCTTCAACAACAACCCACGTTCCTTGCATGCCCGCAGTGCCCCCTCCCGGAATGATGCGCCCTCCCCCTGGAATGCCCCCTCCCGGTTTCCCTGGCATGCCTCCCCCTGGCATGCCCCCCCCGGGCATGATGCGCCCGGGCATGCCCCCACCAGGTGCGTTGACATCTGTGTTTTTTCTCTAGAAATGGTGCACCTGTGGGCATGCCCCCACCAGGTGCTTTGACGTCTGTATATTTTTTCCCCCCCTAGAAATGGTGCACCTGTGGGCATGCCCCCACATTGCTCCCAAGGAATTGTACGCCTGGGCATGCCCTCTGTAGGTGTGCAGGTGTCAACCTGTCCTAGAAATGGTGCCACTGGGCATGCCTCCATCAGGTGTGTAGGTGCACTCTATCAAGAAATGAAAAGCACCCCACACCCTGGCCATGCCCCCACCACTTACATCTAAAAGTGATGCTTTCAGGGAATCATGCGGGGCAGGGCATGCCCGTGCCAGGTGCTCGGGTGTCTTCATATCTAGGCAACGCCATGCGCCCCCTGCGCACATCTTGCCTGTGCGCTGACTGCCGTGGAGAACATGTACCTGCCCTTGCTTTGCCCTGATCCTCGGGAAGTCGCTGCAAAACAAGACAAGATGCTCCACACCACCACCCTTGCATTGGACACGCAGATGAAACAGGAGAGCTTTTAGTAAGTGTGCCTCTCCGGTGTAACCAAGTCTGTAACCATGCCCTCAAGCCTACTGGAATGCACCTCTGTTCGCAGGCATGCCGCCCCCAGGCTTCCCTCCTCAAGGATTCCCAGGCCCCTTCCCCCCCCGGCCTGGCATGCCCCCCCCACGACCTGGCATGCCCCCCCAGTGAGCAAACACAAACCAGGGACCTCACATCGTGAGCAGAATGCAGCACACCAGCGACCCCACACGACCGGGTGTCCCCCCCCCAAGCGTACGCGGGAACCTCCCAGGCTCTCCCGGAGTGCCCCGTCCCTGCAGCCTTTTGAATTCCTAAGGACCACAAGCTCTGTGCAAGCTGCAGGGCCTCAGGGTGCCTCGGTGACCTGCATCTCCCAGCTTGCAGCAGCCGTGTGCATCTCCCAGCATGCTATGATCACCTGCATGTCCCAACTACAGCTCACTGCAGCCGCCTGCATTGCCCCCCAGCAGCCACAGGTTAGGCGCGTCTGGGAGGCGTGTACGGGTGTTCGGAGGTCGCGTCTGTGGTGTAGTTGTAGCGAGCAAGCAGGGCTTTGCGGCGTTGCTGCATGCTAAGGCAGCTGCCACGGTGCTTAAGCCATTCAATACCACCTCAGTGTGGCTTCCAACGCTCTCTTTTCTCAAAGATCATGCATGGGGTGCACGTGGCTGCCGTTCTTCTGGCCTAGGTTGCAAGAAAACATCAGCCTTGCCTGCCGGAGGTACAGAACAGCTACTATCCCCATGGATGGCAGCCTCGTTTCTTAATGCCTGATTGGCAGATGACCCACGCTGTGTCTGAAGTGCAGATGCCCGTACTCAAAAGAGAAGCACTTCAATTAAAGGCATCAATTCGGACTGACTTGCTGTTGAGTCACGAGTGTCGAAACTGTCCTCCTTTTGTGACCTCGTTGGCTAATGACTGTCTCACTGTGTTTGTTTTGGGTTTACAGTTGTTTCATCATTGACGGAAGCGCCAAGACGCCTGGCTGTGTTTGTTTCGTTTTCAAATGCAGGCCTTTTTTGCTGCTAACCGCATCCAACTTGCCCAAACTTATAAGAAGAGTGGCTAAGCTGACAAGGCGCCAGGCAGCAAGCTCTCAGTATTGGCTAAAGATTAGGTGCAAGGGCTGCATTGCCAGGTTACCAAGCCAGTCTGATCTGGAGAATGAGCGTAAAAACAAAAGTAGTTACATTGGGATTTCACCTTCAGCCAGGTAGTTTGACTGCTCAGCCTGCTTATCTGCTTCAACTACCCAAAAAAATATCCATGAGATAAGAAATGCAACCATAAGGGAAGGGAAGGGTTACAAGGGTTTACAATGGTGGCCTACAGCCCGAGACTCTGGCTGATGGCAGCTGGTGAAACAAGCTCAACCAGTATCAAAAATTGAGACCAAGTCTGACACAAATCTAAGAAGTCTGTATGAGTCTTGGTTTAGGAAAGCATTGATTTCAGAATCAGTGATAGTATGATGGCAAGCCAAGAATGGAATAAAGTCAGCGTTTGAAGGCGGAGCAAACACACGCAAAGTCTTAAACATCTCCTCAAAAAGGTCCTTGTATCTCGTGCGTAGCTCACGCACCTCAGTACATTTGCAAAAGAAAAGCACATGTTTTTCATCCTGGACTTCCCCACACTCACACTTATCACAGATACTTGAACCCCCAAGCCATTTACCAGACTCCACTCTCAAGTGATGAGCACGCAATCTAAATCTGCTAATGTTTCTCAAAACATGCTTGTCCAAATGGGAAGGGTTACATAGCTGTACCCGCCTGCGGGGGCAGCTTAGCTGAAGCGAAACGTGCCTGCAACCAAACCAGTCCAATCTAAAAAGCAATTTGAGTTAGAAGTTCAGTCACAGCACTTCAGGCAAGCAGACACGAACTTGGCTATTCCTTGGACATCATTCTGATTCATTAAGTCTCTAAGGCATGATGCACTGCTTGGGGGTGCAGGGCTAAATAGATGCTGGAACTGAGCACGCAGGTTTGTTTAGTCCTGAGATGGGCAATCTAGGATACAGGGTTTTTGCAGGGTTTTACATTGGTTAACCTACAGCCCGAATATCTGGCTGATCAGTCGCTGGTGAAACATTCTCAACCAGCTATCACAAGGTTAACAAGTAAACAAGCTTCTACAAGAAGTTTAAAAAGAAAACTGCCGTACGCCATGCTGTGCTTGTTTCCGTTTTGTTCAAGTGCTGTGTTTTGCATATGCAAAATACGTGTGGCTTTGCTCATTCAAAGTGCTCAACATAACGTTCCACACACAAATCCAATACGAAATGGGCAAGGTCAAGCTGGAGAACCATGAATCTAGGATAATGTGCTCTTTGTCTTGTTTAGTGTGCCAATCGCATTTGTTGCAAATTCTAAGCTCGTATGAGCACCTATTTCCATGATGACCTTGGGTTTCCACTCGGTTGTGACCGGAAAGGCGTAAGCATGAAGACATAGGGACACAAGAACAAAGGGACACGGCATGATTCTCATCATCGAGAACTCCTTGGTCACGCTTATCACATTCAGGTGTAACTCGTCCTATGGAGGAGGAAACATGTGTATTCTTCCATCTGAATGCCAAACACGGCTAACTATCCCACTGGCAGTGAACATGAGCATTGCATGGGCGTATTTGAATCGAGTGATTACAAATCATACGCTGCAGTACCTTGTTCATCGAATGTTTGGAGTTTTATCTGATCCAACAACTTAAAAGCCTTTGAGCATCATGATTATGATAACCTACCTCGTGCTTTTACAAACACCATACCGCAACAAACATGATTTCGCCATCTCTTCTTTCCAGTCCAAGTTTTGTGAATTGAGCATTTTTAGGCCAGGTCTGGTTACAGGCCCCAGTGTTTCTGCCCCGCTGCCCTTGTAGGCGGACATAGCGATGTATCCTTACTGCAACTGGCTTTACACCTTGCTGATAGAGATGATTCTTGTAGGTCTGCACATTTGTCTCAGGTATTTAGTGGCATGCGCAATGAGGATATGCTTAAACAGAAAATGCTGAGTGCTTCTAAGATTCCCATGCAGGATTTTATAGGGCAATTGAGGTACAGAGAGCAGAAGCTTTGGAGGGAAGCGGATGCCCTCAGTCCCCAAGAGGTGAACGGGACAATATTGACTTACCGTCGTTGGAAAACCATTGAATCAAATGGCTGCGTAACCTTCTGCATCCCATCATATTTATCTAAGGATCTGGATAAAGGAGTCATGAGGAATGTGAGTAGGTTTAGGCGTCATGCCCTTGGCTTGGAAGTTGAATCCTATAAATGGCTGGGTGGTTCAAATGTCTATAATAAGTGTAGGTGTGCTGAAGTCCAAGACGAGATACCTGCTCTCTTCTATTGCAAATTCATTTCAAGCAAGTCGCTTTGAGGTGTGCGAGCTGCACAAAAAATAGAAGGATATTTCCATTGATCTTTTCAAGCCGTTACATACTGTTGCCCTGGCTTCCAAACACAGCCGTTATATAGCTGTACCTACCTGCGGGGGCAGCTTAGCTGAAGCAAAACGCAGCCGTTACGTACTGTTGCCCTGGCTTCCAAACACAGACTTATTCCTTTTTTGGCAAGTTTTCACATTATAACTGACCCTGAGATCAATGCTCTCCTGAACCAAGTATAGATTTTCAAAGCTTTTGTCAGAGTTGGTTTCCATTTTTGTTGCTGGTTGCAGGAGGGTAAAAAAAAATAGTGGACACCATGTCAAAATTATGGGCGGGAGGCCCAAAAGGACCACCCACCCCCCTTCCCCCCCAAATACTGCCCCCCTCCCCAAGGAAAGGGTATCAATCTGCTCCTTTTTCAATTCCCTATCCACCTGCATACTCAGCGCAATGAAAAATTGAGTTGCAGCAGAGTTATAGGCCAAAAACTGAGCAGCGGACGTCCATGCATACCTGCCCTTCCAGGCACCCACAACAGGCTTGCAAGTCCACAAACTGCCCCCTCGACTTCACCAAGCAATGATACATTAGCACTACCTTGGGAGTTTGGAATGATTTGCTGCATGTTTGCCTCCACACCCCCTGCTGCCCACACCTTTGCGCGCGTGGCACTGACTCCCAGGCATGCACCCAGAACTGACCCACCCTTTCACCTCTGAACTCAAAAAGGGTGCCAATCGACAGTTCTCAAGCTCAGGAATCCATTGCTACATAAAAAGATTTTTAAACTTGAACTTGATGAACTTCGAGAAAGTGGCTCAGAAAAATTCTGGAGGGGGGTCCCAAAAAGTCCAGACCCCCTCTAAGGAGCCTCCACCCCCCCACCTTCTCCAATTGGACCCATACATATACCAATCGACGCCTCTCAGTCTCAGGATTCTGAATATACAGTTTTCATATGGAAAACCACATGAGTGCCAAAAGTTATGCTTGGGGCCTCCTGCTGGTTGAGAAAGTTTCACCAGCAGCCAATCAGCCAGGGTCTCGGGCTGTAGGCCAACCCCTAGGCAAAGAACTGCGCACTCAGTTCCAGCATCTGTTTAGCTCTGCACCCCCAAGCAGTGCATCACGCCTTAGAGACTTCATGAATCAGGATGATGTCCTAGGATTAGCCAAGTTCGTGTCTGCTTGCCTGAAATGCTGTGACTGAGCTTCTAGCTCATTTTGCTTTTTAGTTTGGACTGGTTTGGTTGCAGGCACGTTTTGATTCATCTAAGCTGCCCCCGCAGGCAGGTACAGCTATGTAACCCTTCCCTTCCCTTCCGGAGTCCCTAGGCCAACCCCCTTGTAGGGATTGGCGTATACCGTATTTCCTATAACAGATATAAGTATATAACATTCAACATATAAGTTATATAACTGAATATACCGTAAATGGCTATACATATAACGTTATAGTGGCAGTGGAGAGCAGGAGAAGGAGAGTCCGGGCGTCCAGGAGCATGGCGGACAACCCTCCAGATCCCCATTAGCTCAGTTTCTGGCTTTCTCCTAGGCTAGCTGTGTCTAGTTTAGGTTTGAGGGCCCTTCGGTGAGACCCTTTTCTAGCTTGCTAGTCAGGGAACCTTTCCTTAATGCACGCGGCCTTTTGGCTAGCGTAGACTTTTCTTTTCTTTTAACGTTATAGGATTTTAGATCTACCCCAAGGGGTAAAGATATCTGACCCCAGAACTTCATGGTAGGTGTATTACCCCGACGTGAATGGCCAGCATGCGGTGTGCCTACTCTGCCTGGACTGGGTGCACAAGGACGTTGTCCAATCCGTGCTCCTTGGCCCTCTTGGGGGGTGTCATGCTGCTGCCCAAGGATTGAGCCTGCTCTCCTCCTCCTCTAGCATGCGTCGCACAGCCCCTCTGGTAATGGGGCTTGCTGATGGGCTGATTGATGATGATGATGCTGATAAACATGGCTGCACTTGTGTTGTTTTGCCAAGTCTTGGGGTTTGCATTTGGACTTGGGAGGGTTGTTGGTGCTGAGAGGCTGCATGAAATCCTCGCATTCCAGCACGCACACCCTACCATACTCATCCCTTATCGCCAAGTACAGCTTGCCATCCCAGGGAGGCTCAAAAAAGCTTCCTGCGACAGACCCCCCCGAAATGGCCAAGTTAGGAACCTCTGCTCCACATCCCATTTGCATTTAGAGACTTCATGCTTTTGCTAGTTAATTTGGTCAAGGGATGTTCAGACGCTGTTACAGCTGCATCACTGTTGCTGACTGGCGACCGTCATGACGAGGGTTGCTGCGAGTTACATCATATCAGCTTGACAAATAAATCAAGTTGATACCTTGCAACAGTATTTCCTGGTGTTTAGAGGAGGAAGCGTTCACGGTGCTGACGCCAAGCATGGGCCTGCCGATTTGAGCTTTCACTCCTAACAGCTGTTGCTATAGTCACTGCAGTTGTGCATATGTTGCATGAGCCAGCTTGAATCAGCAGGTGGTACTGCTGCAACGACTCCGTTGATCGGATTGCAAAACCTGATCTTACAAACAACAATTTTGTTGAGCTCAAAATTGCGGCCTAGCTGTAGACAACAGTATAAAACTAACATTTAATGAAGGACATTCAAGCAAGTTTGTGTAGGAAATGAAGACAGCGAGTCGCAGGCATGAACTCTGACCAAGGATCTCTTGACAAACTGACATTCTAATCAGACAACGCACAGTTTACAGGGAAAAACCTAGGATAGAGATGTGATGACCCAAGGGCTTTCCCTTCAACAGCGGTATAAGCATCCAAGGAGGTGACGAGAATGACGCTGATAAAGCAGTGAAAAATATGCCAACAGGATGGAAAGCATCATGGCTACATGGAAATGGTGGAGCTTATTCAATTTTTCCCTCCTTGCCCACAACCGCAAAAGATCTTCCAGCTCCTCAACACCACAATTCTTTCAACCCCTCTGTTAGCACAAGGGCCAAGCAACGCAACATTGCTTTGAACTCAAACGCCAGCCACAAGTACAATCCATACAGCCCAGAGTCACTGGAACCGACCTGTTCAGTTTTCAGATGCTCTCCCATTTATTGCCGAAACCAAAGCATTAAGACAGGGCAGTTCTTGACGCCCATGCAGTTGCCTGGCTTACAGAGAGGCACCAATCATTGGTCAAGCTGGCATTTGATTGCCGCCCTGCGTTTTTTGGGGCTCCGCCGGGGCCGGGCTCGCAGTCTTCTTGTCACTCTTGAACTCCTCCTCACCAATCTGCAGGCAAATGCATTTGTTCAAATTCCTGGTGACCATGTCTGACTCATTATTGCAGAAGCCTCTTTCCGTAAAGTGTGAACGGAGGCAGAGACAGGCCAGGCAACATAGCCAGAGATACAGCACAGTGTGTTTAAGTAAGCCCATTGATGAAACTTGTCAAGGATATCCATTTTTGATGTGTCCATCCATTGCCACACCATCTTGTGCAGCTTAGAGTCATCCACACAAATCCAGGTGCAACCCTGTCTCCAAATCATTTACTCATATCTGCACATCAAACACATCGCTCTTGTCTACAAGCTCATCTGTCTGCGCGGTCAATCAGTAGATGCAACGATGCACACCTTTGCTCTTAGCAGCAGCAGTGCTACCAGCAGCAGCATGTCCCACGAGCCTTGCTTGGGTTCAGGGCTTGCAACTCACCTTCACGACAACTCCCTTCTTATCTCCGGTGTCAGCCTTCTTCAAGTTCATGGCCAGCCCACTGGCTGCAGTCTGCAAGGATGTGAGCATGAGCACCAATTACAATTGAACATGGGCACAGCAATTGCATTGTTGCCAGGACGGAGAGCAATCATCGGCAAAGAAGACAGCAAGTGCGTTGCTGGGGTGGTGAGGAAAACAAACATTGGCATTGAGCAGTGGAATGTTTACGAGGGCACGAGTACGGGCACAGCAGGTGCTTCGTTGGGATGTAAGGAAAGCACTCACTGGAGATGACCATGAAAAGGACAACACATGTGTGTGTATGTGTGTGTGTGTGTGTGTGTGTGTGTGTGTGCGTGCGTGTGTGTGCGTGTGCGTGCGTGTGTGTGCGTGCGTGTGCGTGTGTGTGTGTGTGTGTGTGTGTGTGTGTGTGTGTGTGTGTGTGTGTGTGCGCGCGTACACAGCCTATCCACTTTGCACTTCCATCCCCCCAGGGCTACTCCAGAGGAGCTCTCAACCTCCAATGCCAGGGACTAACTTTTGTCCATGACCCTTGCCAGCTTTCCCCTGTGCTTTGTTCCCAGAGGCATTGATCTGCCAGTTTTGGCTTCCTTCAAGATCAGAGTTGCTCCACTGCCTCAAATGAGTGATATGGCCCGCGAACCTCAAACTTTTTCCAAACAGGGATCTGAGATCAGGCTACAGGCTATCCTTTTTGCTCTTCCTTCTGGCCAGGGCTTTTCCAGAAAGGCTCAGAAAATTGACATTATTCATTCATCCTTGAATTGCAGGGAACAACGGACACAGTGCACATGTTAACATGCACCGTTCAACTGCAGTCACAAGCAGCAGTCACTGGCAGTCACTGGCTGCATCAAATGTAGGCTATCACAAGTAACATCAAATACAGGCAGGTACTGGCAGCATCAAATACAGTCAGTCACAGGCAGGCACTGGCAAATACAGCCAACCATCAGTGGCACTAAATGCAGGTAATCACAAGTAGCATTGATGATAAGACAAGGCATCAGCACAGTCAGCCACAGTGTCAAATACAGGATACACCTGGATAAAACATGGCCCAATTGCGCACGAATCAGCTGCAAATCGCGTTAACAGGGATTTCTGTGTGCAAGGCCAGAAATACATTACAATAAAGCCAGAAAGGCAAGAAGCGGAGCAATATAAATTTGCACCCAACACTCCCGATATTGGGTGTGATGGCCACACCCACGATACCTTTGCCTTCCACGCTGGGAGGGGCCTGCGCAACACTTCCAACGCCTTTTACTGCGTACTCAAGGAATTATGCCAGCACACACACATCAGCACTCTGCCAGAACACGCACCAGAATGGAGTTGATGACTGCGCCCACTGTGCCTGTGCCCGTGAAGGCTGTGACGCCCACAAAGATGAACACAAACATGAGTAGCAGCAGCATGATGGCATAGGCCAACATCAGGTACATCCGCTGCTTCGTCATGCCCGCCTCCTTCAGCGTCTGGGTCACCAGAATTTTCTGCATGTGTGTACGTGCGTGCGTGCTCATGATGCATATGTCACACCAAACTTGTCACCATTTGCGTTCATGGACATGCCGTACGACACGTTCTCACCAATGTTTGTCTGCGACCAGTCATCGGCGCATTTCCATGCATACGCCTCTTTTTGCTGCTGAGGGCACCCGAGCAACAAAAAAAACAAAGCTATGGCTGAGCATGGGAAACTGAATACCCATGATCAATGCTGCCCCAACATCAAAATGACAAAGCATCAGGTCTGCAGTCTGTGACTGCACTAGGTACATGCACCTATGCTGGCCCACATGGACTCATGTTTATGACGGACTAGGGACTTGCGTCCAAAATACATTAGATCTTCCGTGTCCCTGACCTTGCTTTTGTCTGGTCACTAATACCCAGCTATGAATAGTTGCGCCCTGCCTACAGACAAAGAAAAAGAAAATCCATGTAGGCAGATGAAACTTTCCCTACATAAATAAAGGAAAAGGAGACGCATTGGCTTAGAAGAGCCATGAGTCCCCTCCACCACAAAGCTACAGAACAGTAAGTGCTAATGGGGATCTGGAGGGACAATGGAAGCACCTGGCTCCAGGGCCTGGCTGTGAGAACTATTATTGTTTTAATAACATGCCTAGTGGTAACAAGCTTGTTGTTATTTGAACACCTGCACCCTGCTTACACAGTCCGTGAGGTAGGTGCGTCTTGGCAGATCTAAATAGGCATGGCGGACTTGATCATCCAGGAAAATAGACAAACATTACCAGGAAAGTAGGCAATTATTACCTGCCTTTGCTCACATTCTCCGCACCCCTCCTTCCTGCACTCAAGTTACCACAACTTCAACCTGTTTTCCACAACTGCAGCACTCACTGTTCCTGTTCCACACTCCCCCACAGCTACACACCTGCAGGTGTCCATAGGCGGCTTCAAACTCTACAAAGGTGATGACCTTTGAGTTGTCAGGGTCAAAGCGCGCAAAAAGCTCAGCCTTTTTGGCCTCATTGATGTCCACCTCCAAGTGGTCCAGTAGCTGCAGGGTACAACCACAGAACGTAGTTTGAGAGCAGTGCCCTGGCAGCATGCATCCACTGCTGCTGTGGATGCACATTTTCCTTACCAGCAAAGTTTCTCTGCATCATGCTCAAGAGGTATCTATCTTTACAGGACCCAGCAAATATGTAGGCTCAACCTATTATTTGCCTATTCAGACCAAACGGCTGAAGCTTGTGGCCTCAGGTACAGGTCAAAGCACAGTCCAGGCAGTTCTCTATTCACCACTGCTCTCATGACATGGTGCAGCTCCTACCTTGACAATAAAAGCTGCCCTTGCAAATAAACACTCCTTCTTTATTATGGAGATCAACAAAACAAGATTAAGGCGCAGTAGCATTGAGGTGTGCTCAGTGTCAGGTACAAGCAGCCCACCCAAACCAAGCCTTAAAAGCAAGCTACATCTCAAAGTGTTGAATATGATCACCTATGAGCATGAAGTAGATAAGATGCACGCATGGTCAGGCGCAAGCAGCCCACCTGGCTGAAGCCATCGAAGTCCAACCCATCAATGTCTGGGTCGTAGTAGACCATGAAGATCTTGTGGGGGGACATGCCGATGTTAGGGTTTGCTGCCAGCGCCAGCTTGTTGGCGGCTCCCTGCATGAGTAAGTCGAAAGGGTATGCACAGTAGACTGGAGAACAGTTTGCTCAACCTTTTATGAGACGCATGTGATACACACATGTGGATGGACACGTGTTCATGTGATACACACAGGGACTGTCTAGGCGGCTTTGCAGAACGTGTGCATGGTGTAGGCAGGGTTGAGAAATATTGGAGCCCTGTGCAAATATACACACACTTGGTGACAAGGAAACAAGAAGGGTGTGATCCTCTGGATCACAGAAAGGGACGGAGCTTGTGCTTCCCTTGCATCTCTTTGCAACTGAAGTCATGCTGTTTGCTTACACCATTACCTCCAATAGAATGAACTATGAACTATGCAAGGAGCTTTTCTGCGCCCCCCCCTGCACACCCTGCTCCTCATCATTATGGAATGGAATGGGTACAGCAGTAGCTCCTCCATCCCTTGCTCACATCTCCAAAGCATGGAGCATACCATCACCATGCAGGCTCCAGAGCCTTTTTGAGCAAGCGGAGGAAGTATGCATGCTGATGTGGTGGGTCAAGGGCACAGCCAAAGTGTTAAGAGTGAATTGGGGGGCCTCTCCTTCCACCCTGATTCAACCATCCCACAGGCAGCAAGTTTTCATGTGAGCGCCTGCAACATTGTCCATCCCTGCAAAGCTTACGTCTCCACCCACTCCATGCCTACTCTCTTGCAAGCCAGCGTTGATATTTCATCGATGTAACAAAAATGTAAAAGAAAGGCAAAGTTATCATCAAAAGGAATGCTTCACCAGCAGAAGAGTAACCTCGGCTTGGCCAGGAGGATTGACCGAGTACCCAAGGGCACCTCTGAAATCAGCGCAAATCAGGAATCCAATGGTGCAGCTCTTATGAAACGGGGTGGTCTGTGTGGCTCAAAGCTTTCTCCTTTCAGTGTTAACTTACACAAGCACTAAGGGGCTCCACCCCAAAAATGCAATGAACACACGGTAATGAAGAATGAATGCAGAAAGCACACACTTGGTAAAAAGAGGAAGGAGCATACACTTGGCAACAAGAAAACAGGCTACAAACAGGTGGGCACTCACTCACAGCAGCTTTCTTTTGTTCCTTGTGCACAAAGAGCCATAGAGCAGTAAGTACATGAACAATCAGGCTGACCACCATACTCGTCAACACATTGGCACACACCGACAATCACACCCACACCCACCCACACGCAAGTCGGTCTTTTGGGGCACATACATACTTTCATGTGCATATGATTAAGGACACCCACCTGCAAAGCGGTCATCCTGTGGGGCAGGAGGTCACCCACACCCACACCCTCACCCTCCCCCAAACACCCATACCTTTACCCACACACCATACCTGCAAGCCGGTCGTCTTGTGGGGCACGTGGTAGAACATGCCTGGATGCTTATCCCCAAAGTCTGGGCCAGGCGGGCCCTCCCCAGGCTTGGGTCCCATCAGGGGCCCCCTCGGCTTGACAGCAACATAAGGCGAGTCGTGGATCAGGGGGGGTGGAGCCAAACCAAAGCGGTCGGGTACCACATAGCCAGGCATCATCGGGGGGGCCGCCCCAGGCATGGGCATCATATAGGGTTGGTAGGGGACGGTGCCGGGCACCATCTGGGGGGGCACCATGCCAGGTGCCATGTTGGGAGACATCATGTTGGGGGGCATCGTGCCACCCATCATGGGGTTGTACATGTATGGCATACCGGGCATGCCAGGGGGTGGTTGCCCAGGCGGGGGTTGACTGCCAGGAGGGGGAGGGGGAGCCATGGGGTGCGGGGGAAATGGGGGGTGGGGTGGCTGTGGGGGCTGGCCTCCGCCGGACGACAGCAAGGGCACCAACTCTGTGTCCTTCTCTCTGGCCTGCAAGCACACATATGTATGTGTAAACAAATAAGGGCTGTTGCCATAATCTCATGGTTTGAGCATGCGCGCCAGGCATCATTATTTGATTGCATTGGTTGTGCAGTGCAGCTGCGCTGGCGCAGTTGAACGACGAAGAGAGTGGCCAGCATGGGTGAGCGACAAAGGCAATGGCAGGCAACATTGAAGAGCATGACACAATGGGAGCTACAAAACGCGTATGGCAGTGCTTGGAACCTGAACCCTGTTTGGCTCTGGACCAACAAGGGACAAAGGCATGACAGCAGCATCTCACTAGTGCAGACGAAAATGGGCATGACAGCAGCATTTCACGAGTGCTGACCGCACAGTGGACAAGGGCATGAAAGCAGCATTCAACCTGGCATTTCACCTGTGCTCACGAAACCAACGTTTTTGGTGCAAGCAAATTTGTGCTGGGGCAGCGACGGCAAGCCATGACGGCCAACGAAGTAAACCTGGTCATACTTTGAGTTTCCAGTCACAGAGCAGTTCTACAAATCAGGGAGTCAGTGGGGAGGGAAAAAGGCAGCTTCGCCTTCTTGACTGAAAAGAAAGCAAAGGCACCCACCTCTCCCAGAGGCCTCCCCTGCTGCTCCTGTGGGTCACCTGGATCCTGTGTCCCCACCCTCTCATAGCCCCTGCAAAAGTAGACGGCAAAGCACAAAATGCGTCGTCCACGGGTTGAACAAATATGGGTGAGATTGCGCAGAGAGCGCATGCCAGCGGACACGTGCCTTTACTGTGTAAAGGGTCGTTTGGATCCAGTGTTTCCATTCTATCAAAGCTCCTGCAAAAGGAGACAACAGAGTAATCAAAAGGAGAAAGCACAACTGGCAAGGAAGTGGTTCGCCTAGATGCTGTGTTCCCACCCTGTTACAGCTCCTGCAAAAGGAGACAGCAAAGTACCCAAAGGAAACGGCAGAAGCACTAGAAAGGAGACAGCAAAGCACAAACAGCAAGGAAGCATGCAGCGTCACACACCGGTGGCACAGAGAGCGGGGGGGGGGGGGGGATGAGTGCAGCGAGCGCATGTCAAGCCCAAAGGGCTGGCCAGTGAGTGTGCAGCGAGTGCATACCAAGCGATAGGGCTGGCCAATTCTGCCTACTCAGTGCTGAAGAGTCTTGTTTTGCGTGCTGCATAATATTTGTCGTCATTTGAAATCGGCCAACCCTGCAAGTGATGCCTGCTTGGCTGCACAGAGGAGCATGTGCGCCGACCAACATCAACGCTGAGGGCAGATGGCTCAAAACCAAGGCACAACATAGCCTTCCAGCAAGAATTTCCTCGACCGAAGAGCCAACCCAAATGACCATGGTTGAGCATTCACAATTGTCCATCGTGACAGGGCAAAGATTTGCTGCAACGCTGAAAGCGAAACGGCTCTGTGTGCCACTCACTGTTTCCTGTGCCCGCCCGTCAGGCCTCCCAGGAAGCTTGACATCATGCCGCCCTGCGCCAGCAAAGGCATGGCATTATTGTCATTGCTGTGCATGTGGAAGCGTCCACTCATACATCATACAAGTGTACATGAAAGCATGCATGCAGAGCACAAACGGAGTGCCCCTGGGCACGCAACCGTGCAGCAGCAGGGGGATCAGCAGGCCATGGTCATGCCATAGATGACGGCACGACCACCTTAACCTCGCGGCATGATCAATGGCAGATGCACTCGCTGTATTCTACAGCATGACAGCTTCCTTGGTGTGGGAGCAAAGAGGCCATGTTCCTGCCTCCTTAGTGTGGGAGAAAGGGAGCCATGGCCATGACTCCTCTATTCCACGAATGACAATCAATGCAGCAGAGCAAGTCATGTGCATCACGGGCTGTGCGCTGCATGGCTGCTGTCCAGCAGAGGTGCTGAGGTGCATGCATGCTGACCGATGCACACACTGGACTCTCTGCCATGATGGCCTTCACCCCATGGCGTGATCAATTCTGCCTGAGGCATAATAAGGTCAAGGAGAAACATCCGTATAGGAGCGAACGCAAAAGCGAGTCCTCAAGATCACCACACATGCGCACAATCTAGGAAAAAGCACGGTTGCCACGCACATACACTTTCCATCCCAACCTCAGAGAGCCAAGGCACGATCAATTTACTTAAGGCATGATCAACATACGTGCATTTGACCTGTTGAGGCTTGATTGCTGGGACACACATGATTTACATAAGATGCATGCACGCTCAGACCCAGCTTCATCCCACGGCATGATGGCAAAGCAGCTCAAGGTAACATCTCACTGCCTTCTTGCAGTGGCACTGCGTCACCACCCAAAAGCCAACGGCAATGCTCACTCCCAGCACATCCTAGCACAGCTGCATCACCTTCACTCCTACCACAACACACTAGTGCAAACAGGAATGATGCTGCCCCGTATATCAACATTTGGTGCATGCTGGTTACACTCCAGTATCCAAAAGCGCCCCCAATCCCCCACAACAAAAAAAGCAGTGCAATGCTGCCTCATGATTCAGGACTGCAGTAGGCTGTTCACACGCGAACAAAGAATTGTTGGCAACATTGCAGCATATAAACTACCAGTTTGAAGGTGGTGCCCCTGTTGCAGGCAGAAGCAAGGCCCTCCATCCTGCACCATTGCCCAAATGAATAATGAAAGGAATTAAAAAGGATGAGCTTACCGATTGAGGGCCCTGCTTGACGCTTGCCTGGGAGCCACCGCCAGCACCATTGCCCAAATCAAGTCCACCATTTGGAACCCCCGACACGTGGGCAGCATTGGGGCCCAGCCCGGTGTGTTGGCCCAATGCCTGCTCCGTGTTCTCCTTCATGCCCATCACACTGTCCTCCACCTCGCCTGTGTGTGTGTGTGTGTGTGTGTGTGTGTGTGTGTGTGTGTGTGTGTGTGTGTGTGTGTGTGTATGTGTGTGAGTGTGTGTTGCATGCAAATGCCTGTGGATGGATGCGCTTCCACAGCTAGCAACAAACAGTGCCCCAAGAGTAGACAACCCAGGTCTTGGATTGCACACTAATGTTGTTTTTCACAAAGAGCCACGAGCTGTATTTGACCACAGCGCGAGGAGATGCAGTCAAGCTCACCTACCTGTAGCTTTTTGCACTGACTCGATGGCAGAGCTCATTTTTGACATGAAGGCCTTGAGCACAACCTCCCTCACTGAGTCCTTGTACCTCTTGTACTCCGTCAGCAGCCTGCAGGAGGGGGTAAGGGCAGAGCATCTTACATGCACTCCATGCAGGACAGCATCAATATTGTCAGAACTTTAAACTGAGATGGTCGCTCTGCCTCTGGCAGAGGGCTTATTGCTTTTGTTCCATGCCATGCACCACAAGATGAAGATCCAGACCCTCATGCTCCCTGGGAAGAGCACTGGGTCCCTGGATCAAGGCTCATTGCTCCAGGAAAGACGAAATGTAGCTTTCAGGCTTGTGCTCTCTAACAAGGGATCCTTCTCTCTGACGAAGGCAGCCTGCCAGGTCACAAAACACGCAGCAGTGGCTCCACAACTGTGTGCAAAAGTTTGCGTAGCTCTGGCTGTGTACAGGCAGCTTGAGCAGCAGTCGCACCCGGTGTGGGTTGTCTCGGCATGCTGAAAAGAATGAAGAAAACACCAACAGCTATTCCAACAAGAAGTTGGAAGAGAGTTGGGCAGTCTCACCTGGTGTGGGTTGTCTTGGCATGGAGCAGCAGTGTGACAGCAGCCACACTGTAAGGCAGGTACCTGCACATGAGGGACAGCAGCCACTATTTCAGACTAGTACATAGGCCAGGAAGAAGTCAGTGAGCCACAGAGCTACCCATGCTGGAGCAGAACAACAGATATTCCTGGAAGAGTGTCAGCAAAAGGATGCGCGCAGCTTATGAGCTTCTAAGTGACCACTGCTCTCCCATGTAGAGCGTGCACACTATAGCTCCACGCTGGACACAACTACTGTCAAAAACAAGTGCATGGCCACCTCCCCATCTGCTTAAGTTTACCACTGCTCCCTCAACAGAATTTGCACGCTCCAGCACTTGCACTGATCTTTATGTGTTACTTTCAAGTGCATGGCCACCTCAACTGCTTGGGTTTGCCACTGCTTGCTCAACAGAATGTGCACGCTCCAGTACTTGCATTGATTTTTATATGTAACTTTAAGTGCATGGCTACCTCCCCACCTGCTTGGGTTGACCACTGCCCCCAAGATGAGCCATGAAATGATCTCCAGCACGTAAGCTACCAGCATGGCCAGCATGAGCAGCGCATACACCCAGAAAAGGGTGCGGATCTGGAAGCAAGCGGGTAATAACGTGGGGCACAGAGTGAGGAGAGCATATTGACGTTGGTGTGGGAACCATGCAATGCTGAGGAATCACAGGTTGTTGTGTGTGTGAGAAGCTCAAACCGAAGGATGCAGCATGGCGGGTGGAGGGCGAGGCAGTGGATGGGGCCTTGCTGGTGACAATGCAGCTGTAATGAAGGAAAGTTCCTGGCCTAGCCTGCTTTCCTTGGCGATTTGTGGATATTACAAGGGTACCAGTACAGCAATAGACAATCCTCCAGTGTTTCACTCAAATTGATACTCTTTTGCATCGCTTATAATAATGTTCTGGAGAGACATGCGGCAGCCTTAGAAGGGCGTTGAGGCAGTATGGGTTCGGAGCACGCAAAAGAGTGTAAGATTTTAGTACCAGCAGGCCTTTGTACGCCCACCGTGCGTGCGCTAGCCTGCCTTTCTTTCCAAAGGAGTTCACAGGCCAGCGCTAATGAGCTATATATACATATTATTTATATAACATGGCCTGTCAGGGAAGAAAGATAAAGAAAGACATGTGTGCAAGGTCCAATCGCGTGCTTTAAGAAAGCACCTGGAGCCTGTTTGTTGTGCATGTGCGTCTGCACTTTCTCTCACACACACAAGTGCGCATGCAAACGTGGGCACAAACACACACAAGTGCGCATGCACAAGTGCGCGCACACACACACGCACACACGTGCGCATGCGCACATACACGTGTGTGTAAACAATTGGCACTCACAAAAGACCTCCACTTGGAGTTGGCATTCCGGACCAAGATGTAATACATGAGGAGCACCACATAGCAGAACGCAACCCACACCTGCAAGGGCAGCACGCAAATGGGACAGCAGCTCCCCTGAGTCAGCGGCTAGCGAGAGTCAGCTTACAAGAGTCAGCAAAGTTGGCTTCCAGGGGCACAGAAGGACACCACCTTCTTTCGCATGCTTTGCATACCCATGTGGCAAGAGAACAAAAGTCAGCACAAAAAACTTGAGAGCACTAGCTGAGCTCATAGCTAAGTGTGCAATCAGATCCATAGATGGACAGCCAAACCCAAGCATTCCATCACCCCTCTCCCATACTTGACAAAAGGACTGCACAAATAGAACCAAACGTTGATGATGATGCCAGTCAGCAAGCACAGCATAATCCATATGTTGTCAATTGCAGGGATGCGTTCACTACATGCGCGTTCAAAGAGCAAGGCGGGCAACATTGGAAAGCAAAACAGAACACTAGGTTACGCTATGCTCTGAGTGGTATCATCAGAAGACAAGGCACAGGCAGGATACGAAAAGGGAGCTCATCTCAGCATCAAGGACTGAGAGGCAAACACACTGGAGAGGGAAACAAAACCCTGCCAGCGTTGAGTAATTGTATGACACTGGAGAGGAGGACAGGAAGCAGCCCAGCAAACAGTGCAGAAGGTCCGGCTCAGCAAGGAGACTGCTAAGGAAAACCCAGTAATGCAAACAGAGCAGAAGGTCCAGCTCAGCAACAAGACTGCCAGGGAAAACCCAGCAGTACCCGTGACCCACCAGACAAAACAGGACGAAGTCGATGAAGAATCGCACGGTGTGGTATTCAAGAATGGTGGACGGGTCGCTTCGGAATTGCTGCAACGTGAGCAATGCGGGCGGCGGAAGCTTAGCTTAGCCTTTGTCATGCTCAACCAATTCAAGCAATGCTTTGTTATGCAATGGGCTGCAAGGTGGGCAGTGGAGTCTAATGTTATGTCATGCCCAAAAGCAAAGATCAATGTCTTTTCATACAGGGTGAGGATTGCTGTGGGGTGTGCAAAGGTAGCTTTGATTAGCTCTCATGTATCACAACGACAATGTTCAGTGCTTTGTAAGACATGATGCACCAAAACTCTGCTGCAAGTTGAGCCATGGCAGCTGCATTCCATGGAATAATGAGGGGCAGGCCCTGTCCTTGTGATCAGCTCCAGCACAGCAGAGGCTCCTGTGTTCACCTGGCGCCGTCATCTGTACACACTCAAAATGAATAAACGCTCTGTGTTTTAGACGAAAAGTCAGCTTTACAAAGTGCCTACCTGAAGGGTCAAGGTGTTGCGGATGGACGTGGTGTTGGTATGGTAGTTGTGGAATACAATGGCGACGATGATGAGGGGCAAGCCCAGCGCCCAGATGAAACAGGCATGCACCTGAAGGTGGCAAGGTTGCACCAACGCACGTGCTCAATCCCTTCGAGTCATCCTTCACAGTTGGCCAAAATTACAACAGGAAATTCCAGACAGAAAGAGCACCAGTGTGCATGACAAAGCGGCTTAGATCAGTGTCTCAAGGGCCCAGCCGTCAAGGTGGAAAGGACAAGGCAGAGGGAGGGCCCTTGCTTCCCCAGAAATCTGTTGTCAAGGCACATAGACTCAGGTAACACCAGACATGTCAAATTTGAGCCGTAATTGCAATGCTGCACGTCTAATTTCCCGATGGCAAGGCAGCATGTAACCTGCCGCCAAGGCAAACAGATCCTAACATATCCTGATGGCGCCAGACATTTTGATTCCCCCAGAGACCCTGATATGACGCCAGGCTTTGAACTCTGCTTCTTTTTCTTCCCTTTTTATTTACCTAGGGACCCAGACATGGCGCCAGGCTTTGAATTCCGCTCCTTGTAATTTTATTTCCAAATAACTCTGATGGCGCCAGGCACGTCCACCTCCCCAATTGCACGGCGGCATGGACCAGCGTCTTAAGGTCCCACTTGTCAACACAGACAGCTGGTGATAATGTGCCAACAGACGGAGAGTGATGAAGCCGAGCATGCACATTTCTTCAAGCCCAAGCTGCTTCAGGCATGCTGGAGGCCCTGGAGGCGTGAAACCTACACACACTCAATCCTTACATCACACAGAGTGCTCATAAATGAGCTGATGGCCACCATCAGGGCAGACACCCCACAAGCAGCACTTGCACACGGTTCTGATGGCTGCCCCCATAAGCAAAACTCACAAGCACGTTGATGGCTGTCAAGGCATACACCATAGCCGGGCTGGCATCTTCCGGAGCATCTGTCAGATCGGCCAGGTTGACCATGCAGCCCGTGACGTCGTACACCTCCTCATCCTTGAACTTGAACCCGAAGCCGTCCACGTCCTATGGCGTATGGCGAGCAAGTGCATGGGGATCAGCAAAGGACATGCTCCAGGATCAGCAACTTTAGTATTGCACGGGAAACAGTGCATACGTGTCATCAATATGAGGGCACACAGGGGGAGGCTGTGGCCGCTGCGGCTTCTTGCCCCATGGCTCAGAACTATTTTTAAAATTTTTTGATGAAATATATGAATGGTGGACTTAAGTATACCAAAGTTAAATCAGGATTGCTGACACAGCAGCTCAGAGCGCCACAGCAGCATACCCAAAAACAGAAGAACGAAGGAAAACAAGTGTGGGCAGGTAAGACAACAGCTGAAGAGTTGCTTCATTCCAGCATGCTTAAACTGAGCACGTTGGCCTGCCACATTAAAAATTGACCATCTGCAAAAAGCCACTCAGGCACCTCCTCACACTACACAATTGACTGGCATCCATGCCTTTGATGAAGCTGAAGGGGATGAACAAAGGCCTTTAGCCACATTTGCAAGCTCCAAAGGTTTTCACAATGACCGCGTTTCCACTGGGACTGGGAATTCCTTTTGGCAGACCGGGAAATTCAAGCAAGCCTAAACACCTTCCATACAGCTTAAAGAGCTTCAAATGAACTTGAAATGCTGCAAAGGACATGTCTAACGGTCAGCCCAGAGCCCTGAAGGAGATTGAAAGGGCCAAACACATGCAATACAAGCTACATGCACACCCATCACAGGCACGCACATATGCACGCACGCACGCACACACACAAGCACGCACACACACAAGCACGCACGCACCCATGCGCACAAGCGTGCACACCGACACCCACCCACACACGTGTGCACACATACACACACATGCGCACACGCACACACACACACACACACACCCACCCACCCACACACACACACACACGCGCGCGCGCGCACACGCGCACACACATACACACACATGCACGCACACGCACACGCACACACACACACATACACACACAAAAGCACACGGTAGGGAATTTCCCAATCCGTCCCAGAGGAAACGCGGTCAATACAGCCAAAAGATGACATGCTTGTTCAAACTCCTCTTGCATCCATCGTCCCACACAGACCCTGCTGCTCACCTGGATTGCGATGCGCTTCATACTCATCTTATCCTGGAATTTCATGCACTTCAAGCTCACCTGATCCTGGAGTTTTATACACTTCAAGCTCACATCATCCTGTAATGCGTTGTGCTTCATGCTCATGTCATCCTCAGATGTGAGCATATCCCCTGGAGTGTGATACTCTTTAAATGCTCTTCATCCAAGACTTAATACTTTCACCTGAACAGTGATGTGCTTCATGCTTGTTGCATTCAAGAATGCAGTCACCTCACCTGGAATGTGATGCGCTTCATGCTCATCTCATCCTGGGTCATCTCATGGATGGCCAGAGCAGTGGACTTGGGCAGCCCAGTATCCAGCCAGTTGTCTTCCTCTCCCTACATGCATTTGCAAATGTGCCAGCAGACAGAGTTTGAAGGAAAGAACGACAACACAAAACACACACATATGCACAACATACACACGCGCACACACACGCGCGCGCGCGCGCACACACACACACACACACACGCACACACATACACACACACCTCGTCAGCGCTACACAAGCTGCTGGCTTCACTGGGGCCCTCCCCTTCCTCCTCATCCTCCTCTTCTCCGCCTGTTGCTGCCTCTGTTGCTGCAGCCGCTGTCGTGCCCGAGGGTGACGCTGGCACAGAAGCAGGCGCCCTGGCATTGCTGGGGGTGGCGCGCTGAAAGGGGCTTGCATGGCCCGCTGCAATCCCTGTAGGAACAGTCAATGACCAACCAGCGGCAAACAAGGGTGTGAGCCGAGCAGGAGAAAGAATACAAGAGCCTTCCTGCAGGAGCCTTGGTGCTGGAAGTGTTGATCAGAGGGGCAAAGCTTTTAAGCCAGCTACCTCCTGGTGGTGCATACGTCGGTGCGTCTCCAAGAAAGCGATGGGATTCAGGGACTTATGCGGGGGCTCGTGCAACTCCTTGCTGTGCATGTTGCTGTTGTGCATGCCCCCTGACTCAAGGATGTTACAGCAACAGCACCATGGCACGCATGGTATGAGGAGTATGCATGGCAGAAGGTAGCACGTAGATACAAGTGAGAGACAATCCAGCGATGGAACTCTCTCGCGGTAACTTGCCTGGCATCACAGTCTTACGTGCAGTGCATGTAGAAAGATGGCTCAAACTCCCCAAATCTAAGCAGCAGCACAAGAAAAAAGCGTCTGATCATGCATGCACCTATATGATCTCATGCCTGCACAAGCACCATCAAGTTTGACAGGGTACCTGCACAAGCACCAACAAGTTTGGCAACTATCTGCACAAGCACCGTCAAGTTTGGCAAACTACCTGCACAAGCACCAACAAGTCTGACAAACTACCTGCACAAGCACCATCCAGTTTGACAAACTACCTGGGTGGTACGGCATCTGCACAGAGGCAGACATGTGCGGCTGCGGCATCCTATGATGCCCTTGCATCCCAGCAAGAGGGGCTGCAGGCGGGCTATGAGAAACAGAAGGGTTGGCAGCCACTGGTGGCGGCACTGCTGCTGCTACGCCTGGGACCAGAGGAGGGGGGGCGACCAGATGCGGCGCTGCATGTGGTACTACACGGTATGCTGCATGCGGTGGTTGTGGTGGTGGTGGTGCTGCTGCTGCTGGTGCGAGAACAGGCGAGGGGGGATGGTGGGGCAGCCCTCCTTTCATTGATGGAGATATCCTGGCCCCCATTGATGGTGAATAGAGAGAGTTGCCGTACTGGGTAGAGGCTGGCACACCACGGGACTTGAGGTACTCCTCGGCAGCTTTCCCGCGGAGGTGGAAGGGCAGCTTATTGATGGCCACAAAGGTGGGGTCTATGCTCGCAAGGTCTATGCTCTGGGACTTTTCATCTGCAGCAGCAGCAGCAGCAGCAGCAGCAGCAACAGCAGCATTGGCAGCAGCACGTGGATGGATGGCTGGAAGTCCAACCTCCAGCCTCACTGAGTGACAGATCTGGGTCCTTTGACATGGTTAGTCTGATGTAGGTGCACATTGAAGCAATTGCCTGGATTAAATACATCAGCAGGTTTGTATGATGGCTAGGAAGCTTGGCCAAAGGGGCAAAGGTGTCTCAGGGACGAGGCCACAGGGTTTCAGTACAATTTGCACTGACATGGAAGTTGTCGTGTTATAGGTTTTGATATGAAGGCCTGCTACCCAGCTCATTGCGATGTCTTCATAACAATCTCTCTACACCTCTAAATGCGCTCTTTGAAACCCTCCATACCCTTGCTGCCCTTGCTTCACAAAAATCCTGCTCTGTGCTTTTGTTTCTACCTCCTGCGACGCAATGCACACATTCATGATTTTGATCTTGGTCCTTCAACCAGCGCGCCTTCCCTAATCTTGTCTGTTCTGCACTTGCACTCACTGTGCTCTATAAGTGCCTTGTGCCTGGCCAGGTTGATCTGATCCTCCCTAGTCTCTGGGTCCATTCCCCTCGTGGCCTTCCTTGCCTGCAGCACAAGACAACACAAGGCATCTGAATCTCATTAAGCTGAACGGGATGAGCAAAGAATGTTGGATCCAGTCCCCTCATGGCCTTCCTAGCCTGCAGCACAGCGCAACACATAGCCTCTGCATCCCACTGAAGGAAGGGAAGAGCAAAGATTGTAAGATCCACTCTCCTCGTGGCACATTCATAGCCTGCAGCACAACGTAACAAAGGTATGTAAGTGCAAATACACGTTTCCAGCACAGGAAGAAAAAGTGTCACTGCAGCCAAAATCTGAAGAAAGTTGCGTCACAGGCTACTTCTCCACGCGAGTCGCTCCTACATACATGGTTTGCAAATGCATGTCCAAGATTGTTGAACAAAAGTAAAGCTGAGAGCAATCTGGTGAAGCAGACCTTCTTAAGGGCTGCTTGGGAAATACGTATAAACCCCCTTTCAAATGGCGTGGCCAGAGTAAAGCACAGATGCCGTGGCTGCAGACAGCGTGCATGTGTGCGCACACGCGAGCGTGCACACACACACACACACACACACACACACACAGGGCAGGCAGCCTTAGATGCTATCTGGATAACAAAGAGGTGGTTTCAGAGGTTTTGTCAAGGAGATCGCTGATGTGGCTGCAGACACTCATGCTCCTGCTACTGCTCCTGCTGCAGACACTCATTGCTCCTGCTGCTGCTCCTGCTGCAGACACTCATGCTGAGCAACTGTGTAACAGTGTGTACTCATGTATCAAGCAAATTACAGGGGCTGAACATACAGCCCCTCATAGGAGCAAATGGTAAAACTGATGCTTGCGGTGCGGCTGATGCCAAGGGCGCATGCCAAAGGGTGATGGGACAAAGTCCAGAAGGTGCAAAGAAGCAGCACATACTGGCCTGTGTGTGGCACACAGGTTTGGTGCAAAACGGCTCTCTGTGAGGGTGTGCAATGGTGGGGCTGTCAAGGAGCAGCTGCCCCACCCAGCGCTCACCACCTCCTTGACCCTCTCATGCACAAACAACCAGCTCTCACCTCTTCGCTCAAACACCCAGCTCCCACTTCCTTGCACAAACGCCCTGCTCTCCCCGCTCTCACCTCCTTGACCCTCTCATGCACAAACACAGCCTTGTCAACTTTGTTGTGGCAGTGCTGCAGCCACATGCAATAGTAGGTGCTAAGGATGCTCACGTCCACCCAGTCCGTGGAGAAGTTGGCTGCAAGCAGCAAAGCAGGGAAGAAAGCAGTGAAGAAGATGAGACTGCTCGTGCCACGGAGTCTGTGGAGAAGTTGGCTGCAAGCAGTGGATCAGTAAAGAAAGCGGTGAAATTTGGGAGGGTGTCCATACGGTTTTCAAACCATTGTGGTCCCTCTTTTCATTTATTGATGCGCGAAGTGTTCCACTGCCTATGTATTCTCTATCTTTCAGTGAAGAAGGTCACATTGCAGCCTTGCCGACCTTGCTACTGAGGCTGTTCGCTTTCTGGGTTGTCTGGTGATTTAAAGCTTTTGACTCCGGCTCGGCCAAGTTTTGCTGCAGCGAGTGCTTAAAGCGAGAGGGCTTCCAGGCTCCTTTTGTTTTGAGCAAGAAGGGACAGATCAGACACATGGTCTGATGCTTGCCAGACCCATATGAATTGTACGCACTTGCAAGGAGGAAGGTCCTTTGAGTTAAGTTGGAAGGACTCAAAACTGCAAATCTTGGAAGTCTTGACAGAGGCAGTCAAACCAGAAGATGCACGAGGGCATGAACACGCTCCTTGTCTGCACCTTGGACGCCTCTGGATGTCTGTAATATACCGTACATAAATATATCATGCCGCCAAAATAATGTTTTTGACGGGTGCGGAATGATTGAGAACACTGGAAAAGACCATTATTTTTGAGCACGCGGGAACGTGCATGCAAATGAAGATTCATCATTATTAAGGACTATCTGGTTAGAGCAGAAATGAGCCTCCAAAGCGCTTGAGGGGCATCAATAGCTGGAAATGGGAAGCTTCTTGGAATTCCCAATGAGTGAGGAGTGGCAGCAGCAGCAAGGTAAAGGCCAGTCAGTTCAAGCTGCTGATTAAGCAGCAGCACACAGATGGAGAGTGCAAAAGCAGCAAGAGGAAAACATGCAGGAGCAGTACGTGCTGCTGGACCTCAAGCATTTTGGAATACAAACTTGTTCTTTGAAGTGCATAAATGAGGTGTGTAAGAGAGCAGTGCGTGCAGCTGGATTTTGTGTTCTTTATAACAGTTGCTTCTATAGAGCATGGGATTTGAGTCTTGTACACCTCTAAATGCAGGAGCAGTGCTGCTCCCTGCTGCTACCCTGCTGCCTGCTACATTGCTGCAGGCAGCTTGTACATGCACCTATACCGTAGAGAAATGTACTCATTGCGCATCCCCCCCAAAACAAATATTCTTATGCAACCACGCACCAACCATGCGCCCCTGCAACAAAAATTTTACACAACTGCGCATCAACCACGCAGGGTCTTTTGTCGCAATAAAAAACACAGCTATTTAAAGTGCAATGAACATCCTGAAACAAATTTAGGACGATGCAGTTCGAGGCAATCAATAAGTCTAGCACTCTGATAGGTATGGAGACATTCACTTGTTCCCCCCATGCTCTCCCCCTTCCACACTCATTTGTTCTGTTTTTATGGCTGCTTGGGGACCCCGCTGATCCTTTCCACTTGCAACTTTAATGACCTTCTCCCTCTCTTGCTGCTGCTGCTGCTGCAGCTTTGAATACTGGCCTTGCATGCCAGCAAGCTGGCAAGACGTTTCCCTGCTACTGCTCCTTAAGTGGGGTGTCATAGGGGAGGCTGTCTATGGAGAGGGCCTTTCCAGGGGAGAGAGAAGCAAGACACAGTCAGGCGGGCGCTCCTGACCACTCATTCTCTGAGCTGTATTTTAAATGTTAATCTTCACAACCATGTGCCACTGCGCACCGTCAAAACAAATATTTGTTCTATGATCATGTAGTCAATGCGCAGGGCAAAAAAGTTATTTCTGCGCGTTGATATGTTTTCTCTATGTTACTCCACAAATTATAAATTTCAGGGCAAACAGAAATGACTGCCCCTGCGAGAGCATGTGAGACACCATAAATCATTGAGGGGGTTGCGGAAGCAGGGTGAGAATGGTATACCAACATTCTTAAAAGGGTGCGGATCGATTACAATTATGTACAGTTGTAGCTAAAGAGTATGCAAACAAAGAGATCGAAACATTGTGTTGAAAATAATAAAATGTCATTGGATTAATACTGAGCTAAATGAAAATATTTGACACTAAACTGCTGAAACAATCCTTTGTGCAGTATGTACACATTTGGGTGCACCTGAACAACTTGGTTCCATAGTTGCCCATGTCCATACACACCCACACCAACAGGCTCACCTGTAGGCTCACACACAGTCTTCACAAAAACAGCAAACGGGTCCTGGGAGTTGTAGAGGATCTTGAAAATGGTCTTGGCCTTGTTCTTCTGCTTCTGCTCCTGCATCAGCAGTCCAGCGCAGTGGTGGCTATGTCTTCACCTGCACAGCTCTTTATGGGTAATTGCATCTCCAGTGCAATTCTGCTGCGTTGAGGTGGAACCAACCCGCTTTGCAAGTTTTGGCAAAAAACGGAATAGAGAAGGAAAGACCTCACAGGCTGAATCCACGCGTGCGCAAAAGCAAGCGAAGAGCACTTCCATTTATGGGCGCGCAGCAAAGCATGCGCGGATGTCTGAATGCTGTCTTTCATGGGCACGCAGCCCATATCTGTTCGTCCATTCGCGGGTGCAAAACACAGCAAACCATGTGTGGCTGCCTGAACGGGGATGCAGCAGATCATGCACGGCTGTGATTATTGGAGTCAACAGCATGGACAACAAGCAGAAGGGGGGTCCTAGTTGGTACCTGAGTGACGGGCTCGTCCTCTTCCTCATCCGCATCATCACCACCATCGCCACCACTGCTGTTGCGCTTCCCATCTCCCTGGCCGAGCCTTCCACTCCCACCAGGAGCAGCACTCTTAGGCCAGGCTGTAGTGCTTTTGGGCCTGCGCCAAGAAAAATGTGCATTATTGAGAGCTGCAAGCTGGGCAGGTGAAAGCCTCGCACTTGTCAATCAATGATCTGTTTTGGGTGCAGCACTCTCAGGCCTGGCAGGGACCAAGACAGCACCACAAGCGCAAGAGACGCCCTCTTCAAAGCTGCGAGCGAGGAACAGCACCCTCAGGCTTTTGAGGACACACTTCGATGAATCCTTCACTTGTGTCACCAGACACTCCAAAAAGAGCGCCACATCCTACATGCTCCGTGGCTGCTGCAGCCTTGGGCTCACTTCACTCTCACTTCAAAGGCTCACTTCACTTTCGCATAGGCTCACCCTACACAGGCTCACTTTGCTTTCACATAGGCTCACTACACTCACTTGACAAGGGCTCACTTTACTTTCACATAGGCTCACTCTACACAGGCTCACATGGTTTTCGCATAGGCTCACTACACTCACTTTACAGAGGCTCACTTCACTTTCACTTAGGCCCACTCTACACAGGCTCACTTTGCTTTTGCTTAGGCTCACTCCACACAGGCTCACTTCCCTTTCACTTAGGCTCTACACACTCACTTTGCACAGGCTCACTTCACTTCCCCGCACGCTCCATGGATGCTGCATGCTCAGAAACACTTATGCTCACAATGCAGAGCCTGGTCAAGGACTGACCAACATATTGAATAAACGAGAACACCCTGCCACTCTGCCAGGCCGTCCCAGGCACAGCTCAAGCAAAAAGAAACACTGAGCAATTTCCTGCCTTCCACCCACCTAGCACTGCCTTTCGTGTTGGGCCTGCTCCCTACTGCCGTCCCTGGTCTACTTCCTGCTGCCATCCCGGGCCTTTCTTCTGCCTCCGCCACTGCTTGACCACCTCTATACCCCACTCCCCACCCCCTGGCCTCCTGTCCCTGCTCATCCTCAAACGCGTCTATCCAAGCCCAGGGCTTGCGCCTGCGCGGCAGAGGCCACTGTGCAGGCTCACACTCCTCTTGGATCTCCGAGATCTCTGTGACCTCAGTGATCTCTGAAGGCAGCGAAAGCACGTGAGGTAGCGGCGCTGCGGACGGCGGCTGAGGCGTCTGGGGCGGCAGCGGCGGTGCTCCTGAGATTTCGCCCAACGTACCCTCCAGAGCATCCTGGCCAACCGGCGATCCTGCTGCTCCTCCCAGGGGGTGCAGCATGCCGGCATGCACATTCATACGTCCTACGCTGGCCACGCGCTCCTCCTGCTCCGCCACTGGGCGACCCGCTCCCATGTGCGCTTCTCCTCGTCTATTTCTCATCCTCACCTCTGCACTCCCCCCCTCGCCACCGCTCCCACTGCTGTAACTACTGGCAGAGGGCCTTCTGCGCTGGTGCTGGCCTGCCTGAGACTCAATCCCATCACTGCCGTTCACACCAGCCTGCACAGCCGCTGCACCACTGCCTGTGGCCCGAGCACCCTGAGGACTATCCCATGCGTGAGGAACACCCCCTTGAGCACCATCCCCAACCACGTTTGGGTCTAGAGTGGTTGCCGCGCTGCGCAAGGATAAGGGCTGTGGTTGTGTAGTCGGTCTGGGTGTGGCGCCGGCGGGAGCAGAGCCCATCCCCATGCGGATGGATTCCATGTCGGCCCGCATTGCATCTGTGCATTAGGTTGAACAAGGGACAGCGTGCGCGCGCTTGTGTGTGTGTGTGTGTGTGTGTGTGTGTGTGTGTGTGTGTGTGTGTGTGTGTGTGTGTGCGCATAGGAGCAGTACTCACAGGAGCCAATACACTTGCCAAAGAGCCCCAATGGGGCTCACACTGCTTGCAGAGGGCCTGTGTCAGTGTCAAGAACTGCAATGCCACCAAATTTTCCCTCCAGGCTGAAACACTTGCTTTCAACGATAGATTGTACACATCTTGTTCTCTGATGTCTGTATGTAGCAGGACAAAACAGCTAAGTCTACTGGGTTGACTAGGTCTGGGTAGTGTCAAGCCCCAGGGCTTTCCAAAAGAGCGGCCCCCCCCGCTCCACAAGAGCTTTGCAGTCAGGCTCAAGCAACCTCGGCACACTCTGCGTATCAAAGGAAGGCGCAGTATCAAGAAGCACACCCCATCCACCCACACGACTCACCAGCCAGGGCACGAGGCCCAGATGTGCTGTGAAGGGCAGGCGGGGCTTGGGTCAAGGCCCCTCGTTGCGTGGGAAATGGCGTCTGAAGTGGGACCGAGGAGGTGCGTGGTGGAGGCGTTTGCATAGGGTGGCCTTGGCCGACAGCAACAGAGGGCAAGGAGTTTGGCGGAGCTTTGGCTGGAGCCTCAGCCTGTGGACATTTAGACAGGTTATCAAGAGTCCAGAACCGATACGTCAAAGCGTGTGGCTGCTGTGATCAGCTTGCATATTGGACAGCCGAGGATGCAGTGGTCAGGGTGGCTCTCAAGGCTTTCTAAGAGCTGGGGTCAAGGTCAACAAAGATGGTGGAGAATCATACTTCAGGCTCAGATTCAACCCAGACATCATGCAAAGTGTGCACACAGGAGTGACTTGGAGGGTGAGGTGAAGTTACCTAACTTGAGTATAATAGGAATGAAGAGCGTAGGGCAATTGGTGAGAATGATGCTCACTGCGTGCTTTGCAAATCAAGCTTAAAGTGAGGCAGCAGTACCTGACGTCTAGACACAGCACCCAGTTTGAATCTGAGGAATGAATGCAGCTGCCGCAGCCAACCAGGTACATCAACACCAACGGCAGTGGTAACAAGGAGACAATCACCTTATTTGCTTGATCAAAGCCACTGAGTTGACCTTTGTCTTCCTCACTGCCCTCTGCTGTATATCGCTCTGAAGCTGTATGCGAGGGGGGCTGGGGAGAGGCATCAGCTCCTGAAGGCCACATGAAAAGCACACTTCCTATTTGCTGGCAAGCTGGCATTGAGGTGGTATAGAAAGAAAGAAAGAAAGAAAGAAAGAAAGAAAGGCTACGCTTGCCAAGGTGTTATAGCCAATTCGCCGGCACCTTGTTTGCTGGAAAGCATCCTCTTGTAGAGAACCTGTTTACAGGCGAGCTGGCACTGAGGTATTTGAGCCTAATTGCTGGTATTTTATTTTATGCAGGTAAGCATGGTGTTTGCAGACACCCTGTTTGCTGGCATCAAGGTATTGATGAAGGCTCTTCCAAACCTGGTGCAATTTGAAGGCCTCAAAAGGCCCGTACGCTGTTGATACATGACAGCATACTTGCTGCATACACTTCAACTGCATTCAAACAGATGCATGCACAGAATGAGAGAGGTGAAGCCACGTCTCTAATCGTGGCTGCACAAGTACAACACCCAAACAAGTGCAATCTTGGGTCTTGACTTCGCCTGCTGCACCCAACAAATGGTCAGCCTGACAGGTCTGTTAATCTGCTATACGCAAGTTGCCAGCTGGGACTGAATAGCTCTCAGCGGCTGGCTTATCACTGCTGGCACCCATTCCTGAAACTATTTGCAACAGCATCGCACCCACATCCCACCTTGCAAGGTCGCGCACAGCACGTTTGTGGGTGATAGCCTCATTCTGAGGGCAGAGGGACCAGGGGATGGAGCGAGTCTGGCCAGCCTAACAAGACTTATTGCAAGGACTCAACCCTACAGTCTATTCCCAAGGAGAAACTTTTGACCAATTGGCACATTATCCTTTGCTGCAGCTTGTATCACTAGGAATCACAAATCAACATGTGCGCGCATTCAACACTCACCTGAGCCCATCAACGCATTTGCCGCCAGGTTGGAGAGTTTGAATTCCTTTCGCACACGGGTGTTGCTGTCATCAGTGTCTGTGCTGTCGTGCTGTTCCTCAGCATTGTTCTGCGCACGGGCGTTGCTGTAATCGGTGTCCGTGCTGTCTTGCAGTCCCTCCGCATTTTCCTGCATGCCCTCAGAATTTACATTGCCAGTGGCGCCTGCTATTGGTGCTGGCACTGGTGAAGGAACTGGTGCTAGAGCTGCTGCCACTGGTGCTGATGGTGCTAGTGCTACAGCTGGAGGTGGTGGTGGTGGTACTGCACTTCTTGGTCTAGGGGGCAGTGAGGGAGGTGTTACTGTTGGATCCGTGCCCTTTGATGGCAAATGCAATGGCAGCAGGGGATGAGAGGGTTCCTTGCTGGAGCGTCGGGATGAGCAGCCGTCTCTGGAGTGGCGGGATGAGTGGCCATCTCTTGAGTGGCGGGATGAGCGGCCATCTTTTGAGTAACGGGATGAGCGGCTGTCTTTGGAGGAGCGCTTGTGTGGTGCTGAGCCAGGCCTTGTTGTATCAGGCCAGGATGGTTTGAGGGCCTGCAGGATCAGGGCACACTTTTGCAATCTTCTGCCACACATAATAAAGCCGAGGCATGGTGCGCTTTGCTTTACTGGCCACACAGTGCAGGGTAACATGTGCCCAAAGCAGAGCGCGTGTCCTCGAGTGCTCTCATCATCATGCAAGCACAAGATGCTTCGTATCTGCTCTGAAAATGCTTCATGCATGCAGTGGCACATCAACATCCAGCAACAGCTAGCCCATGCTCACATCATCATCATCATCACCATCATCACCACCATCACCACCAACATTCTCCCATTCATGTCGTGAGGTGTCATACATGTATCCCACTGCCACCATTACCTGCGAGCTGACACTGCTGCGTATGGAGCCCGCTTGAGAGCCCTGCTCCTCCATCCTCTCCAACATGCTGGCATGCTTCCGCTCCATCTCCCGTTCAAACTCTGCCTCAGCTTCCTTCTCCTGGATCAGCCGGGACCTGGCACTTTCGTTGCGTTCCAGCTCTTCAGTGAATGCCTGCACGCACAGACACATGGCTCACGATATGCAATGTTCTATGTGCTGCTCAAGCTCCCCAGTGAATGCCTGTGCGTGTAGAGGCGCGGTGCGTGCCGTGCAGTGCTCTGAACTGCATCCTTTGAGCACCAAAACTGTTGCTGGGCGGAAAACTTTCTTCAGATTTGCAGCAGCAGAAGGACACGTTTTGCAGACTGTGTAGAGCTACTGTCCGTTGCCATAGTTTCACAGTATCACACGTCACCACAGTGTTGCACATCAAGTGCATGTGACTGTGACTGTGACGGTGACTGTGTGTCTCTATGTGTGTGTGTGTACACGTGCTGGACTTGGAACACCTTAGTGTTCCTACAGTGTTGCATGTCATGGGGAGCTGCCATCTGTTCCCACAGCTCCCCAGGACACACACAAATGCACGCACGCACGCACTCACGTTGGTGCCAAGAGACAACACCTTTAAAGCAAGGCAAAGTGCAGAACAAAACATTTAACAGCCTAGGGGCATGCGAGCATTGACTACTGGTGGCTATCTGGGTCGCCGCATGAGCCTTCATTGCACATCACTCAGACTGCAAAGGCTCGTGACCATGAGAAAAAACAATGGCAGCCTTGGCTGCTTGTGCATGGACATCAAAAAAGAGCAAGCCCATGAGTACCGTCTTTAATGCTTAAAAATAATACAAGCCCATGTGTGCAGAGTGTTCAACAATTAACAAGAGCAAGCCCATGAACAGCCAAGTTTCGTTCGCACCTGGTCATGGATGGAAACAAACTCCTTTGCGACCTTCAAGTGTTGCTGATCCTCTTTGTCTTCAGCCTATGGAGAGGCACCATGAAGGAAGTTAAGTGAACTGCTGTCACAGTCCAGAAACTTGGCTTTGATCAGATTGGTCACAGTTGTTGCAAGCAGCAAGGTGAGAGCACAGCAGCACCTGTTCAAGAGAGCTCGCATGAAAGAAACAGTTTTTTTGGTTTGTCGAAATGGACCAAGTTTGTAGTCACTCATACAACACACATGAATGCAGGCCAGTCATGCTTCTTCACCCGCCCCAAATCCTAAGAACTGGAACTTCTCAAAACTGTTTCAAGAAGGGGTCCATCTGCAGCACTTGATGTGCACGCCCACCAAAGGTTTTGCATGAAGAAAATCTGAACTGCTAGGAAAGCCCCCAGGGTATCAAGGAACCACACCTACGGAGGGTCGCTGAACCTAAAATGACATGTCAATCCAATCATCTATCCCTCCTCACTCCACACACTCATCCTCCTTCATAACCCACTCTTCCCCGTCTGACACATCAACCAAGAGCATGATGATGCCGCCCTTTAGCGTGAGAGTGCCACTTTTAGACATCTTGCTGAACACAGAGCTGTATCAAAAGTTAGTTTGCATAGAGTTCATGAAGGAAACGTCCTTAAACCACTTTACAAACGAAAGGAATTGGTAAACCTTTTCTACTCTATTGATCCTAACCAGAAGATTCAAGTGGTCCACTGATCAGCGTCTACAGAGCAAGCAATATAATTGATGCATACATCCGCGCATTTATTTTTACTTCCAGCACCAACAAAGACACATACCTGCTCCAGCAGGACGATGTCATTGCTCTT
This sequence comes from Dunaliella primolecta, assembly GCA_914767535.2. Lineage (NCBI taxonomy): Eukaryota > Viridiplantae > Chlorophyta > Chlorophyceae > Chlamydomonadales > Dunaliellaceae > Dunaliella > Dunaliella primolecta. The sequence goes on along the minus strand of OU611751.1, from coordinate 4,879,712 downwards.
GATGAGGGTCATGCCTTTTACACGAGGCACGTAGCGCTTCTTTATTGTCACCCCCAGGGATTTGAGGGGGCCCGTCATGGTCAGCAGCTGAGGATAACATGGGCAAAATTTAACGAAACGCGATTAAAAATACATTACATGGAGTCACGGGATCCCGGGATGGAGTCTCATGACTTTTGTACAGGCATTCTTTTGTCAGAAAGATGGCAACAAGCGCAAGTAGGTCGTGTTGATTGTACGAGTCATGATTGTTTGCATCCGAATCCCTGCCCTAATTACATGCCTCGAGCTTCATGATTGTTCTATGAAAGTATGCCAACCAAAAAAGGCCGCTTGCATCAAGGAAAGGTCATACCGTTACTTTCATTGAGCATGTAATACCTTAAGATCCTCGGTTGAGCACAAGGGGGTGAAACTCAGCAAGCCTGCACTGGCTGGCGATTAACTTGCGGACCAGCAAAAGAAAAGCGGGTGCCTGCACATGTCGGACCTGAATCCTAATTCAAAATGTGTAGGGATTGGCGTTGGCCTATAGCGCGATATCGCGCTATACAATTTTGAAATATAGCGCGTGCTAAAATGTAATACGTTAAAATCAACCATTTACTGCGTCCGCAGCACCTCAGCAATCGGGCACAAACCAAGGAAATCGCTGTTCTCACATCCAAGGGAAATTGTACAATATGGAAAGCCACTAGGGAGGAGCAAGAGCCTGGCAACACCCTGGAGAAGAGGCGTGGGGGCCACCCAGCCACCCAGCCACACACGCGCGCACACACACACACGCACACGCACGCGCACACGCGCACGCACGCACGCACGCACGCACGCACACACACACACACATGCAGAGACACACACACAACATGCGCACACGCACGCTTGCACCCCTGTGTGCATGCACACACCAGCACGCATGGTAGCATGCATAAGTGCATGCTCATACGTGGCATTGAGGGTATGCATGCACATGCAGGCCCGCATGCGCACACACAGGCGTGCAAAGATGCAGGAGCGCATACACACAGGAGCGCTCATACACCCAGGAGCGCACACATGTACCCACACACACGCTGGCCAAAATGGGCAGGCAGGCACACAGGCACGCTCAAAACGCAGGCCGCGTGCGCTTGCCTGCGCGTGCATACACAGCCACACACACACACACACATACACACAAGCTATTATGGGCTGTCCTGCAAAGGGAAGGGCAGGGCCAAGGGGATGTATGGCCATGAGGGAGTGGGCACACCTGTAGTAGGTCATTTGGCTTGAGCAGATATAGCGCTATATTTTGGCCCAGAGGCGTCCAGAGCTCGACAGGATTATTTCCTGGCTCTCCCTTTTTGCAAGGGAGCATTGTACACGGTGCCCCACCAGCCCGCCGAGTCTGATGCCGAAACTCGATCCGCGAGGGGGGTTTCTGGCATTGTATAGCATTTCAATATAGCGCCATATAGCGCGATATCGCGATATCGCGCTACATCGCGCTATAGGTTTGGCTCATATAGCGCGATACGCCGATCCCTAAAAATGTGCCACAGCGGCCCTTTCCTGGTTTCAAGCATGGCTCACCCCCTAAAAAGTTTCCGAAGCATATGACATAACACACATTGTATGGGGCATGGCTCACCTCCTTGAAGAGCAGGTGATTCTGATCGCACCACGTCGAGAAAGTATAGTTGAAAGCGCGCCTTGTGGTGAAGAACTCCACCATGGGGATGAGCTGGGCAGGTTTTGGCTGCACATTGTTTTTCAAAGCGGACACTAGTAAAATATCAGAGAATGGGAAGAAAGCACCGTGCTACTGAGAAAAATTGTGTGGGTGCAAATGGAAGGATAAGTGCAACAAAACCAGGGAATGGGTTGGTTGTCAAAGGAATGTGCATCATGCTGGTTTAAAAAGATGGGTGAAGAAAGATGTACATTTGCAGATACAGCTCTGAAGAAGCTGTTGGCTTAACTGGAACGATTTTCCCAAAAATGTCTGTAAGGAACTTCTCTCATGCTGTGGCAGTTTGCTTTCTTTTAAGCCTAGCTGATTCAGGACCCAAAGAATGGTATTAATTGGTGTAAATGGTGTCAGTAGGAAAGCCTACCCTCATACAGACAAAAGCACAAAGTTAACAACAGGAAAGCTCAAATCAACTGTCCCAACAGACTCACTGCCCTGCCTGCAGGCTCAACAACTGCATTGATTAACCAACAGACTCACAGACTCACCAACAGACTGCCGCAACAGAATCACTGCCTCGCCCACGTCAAGAAGTGAATGTGTGATACCCTGGGAAACCCTGCCCCATCAGACTCACCGCCTCGCCCATATCCGGTTCGTACATGTGTGAGTCAAACATGACGCCTGAAAAGCCTGTGTGCTGGAGAACTGTGTAGGAGATCTCATAGCCCTGCAAGACACAAGCAAGGAGCAATCCGACCTGTGATTAAAGGCAATCAATGCTTGCAACAAAAAAAGAAAAGGAAAAATAATTACTACGCCAGCAGGAGGGTAAAAAAAAGTAGTGGACGTCATGCCCAATTTTTGGATGGGACCCTCCTGACCCACCCACCACCCCTAAAACCCCCCTTCAGTGCCCCAATTCAGACAAAAAGGGTACCAATCTGCTCGTCTTTCAATTCCACATCCATCTGCATACTCAGCACAATGAAAAGCTGGTTTGTGGCAAGTTACGGGGCAAAAACTGAGCAGCGGACGCCCATGTATACCTGCTCTTCCAGTCACCCACAACTGGCTTGCAAGTCCACAAACTGCCCTCCTAACTTCTCCAAACAATAACGCATTGTGTGTTGTCACTATCCTGGAAGTTTAGATTGGTTTGCTGCACCTTTGCATTTACACCCCTTGCTACTCACACCCTTGCGCGCATGGCACTGACTCCCAGCCATGCACACAGACCCCCCCTTTTACCCGATTTGCACTAAAAGGGTGCCAATCAACAGTTCTTGAGCTCAGGAATCCGATGATATGTTTATAATTCCATAGAAACGTCCCAGAAAAATTCTGGAGGGGGGGTCCCAAAAAGTCGAAACCCCCCCGAACCACCCACCACCCCCCACTTCCTCCGATTGGACCCATATATATATACCAATCGATAGCTTTCGACGTGAGGATTCCGAATATATAATTTTTAATTAGATTGACCCTTGACGTCCAAAAGTTATGCTTCCTGAAGCCTCCTGACGCCAGCCAAAAAAAGGCCGCGTGCATTAAGGAAAGGTTCCCTATCTAGCAAGGGTCTCACCAAATCCTTGTCTTGCAGCAACAGGTGTGGAAGTTGCTGCTGGCTCTTATGCCCATGGCCATCTGCTTTGGGTTGAAATTTAGCAACGTGCAAGTGGCTGATGGAGACCACATGCAAAAATCGTGCACAAAAAGATGCAAAGCACACAAATGTGCTGTACAGCATTAGCTTGTCCTGTGTGTTCTTCATGGTTCCTACCAGAGCCTTGCTGCTCTTGCAACACTTCTTTCTGAAGTTGAATACACAGTTCTCTAATGCACAGCACTGAAGAGGACCAGGAGGTCAGGTTAGGAGCAATGCTTTGCTTCACGCAGGGTGTTCAAGGGACTATTGGGCATGCCCCAAACCCAACACAAGATTGTAGGCGCAAGGACCCTCATGCTTCAGCTACCCTAAGTAGCGGATCTCACAGGCATAAATAAGTACTGAAGTAAGTGATTATAACAGAAAGTAACGGAACTTGAAGGGGTGCAATGACACCTACCTGGTGCTTGAGCCACCTGAAATAGCGGAGCTCATGGGTCCGCTTTGCCTGTGCAACCTTGATGGCCATTGACCGTTGGCCAGGTGTGTGCACTGCAACCACATCCTGCAATGCATGCAGGATGCATGGCAGCAACACTTGACGTTGCTTCCTTCTTAATGATGCAAATGCTGCAAGCACACCCTGCAAAGCATGCAGGATGCATGGCAGCAACACTTGATGTTGCTTCCTTCTCAATGATGCAAATGCTGCAACCACACCCTGCAAAGCATGCAGGATGCATGGCAGCAACACTTGATGTTGCTTCCTTCTCAATGATGCAAATGCTGCAACCACACCCTGCAAAGCATGTAGGATGCATGGCAGCATAAAGTGCGCATGCTCCTTTTCTGCATTGGAGCACATGTGCAAGCTTGCATGCAACACCTGCAATGCATGGCAGCATCAACTACGCATGCTCCTTTCCTGCATTGGAGCGCATGTACAAGCTTGCATGCACCACCTGCGATGCATGGCAGCATCAATCACGCATGCTCCTTTCTGCATTGGAGCGCATGTACAAGCTTGCATGCAACACCTGCAAGTACCCTGCTTAGCTGGAGCTGAAAGCGTGAGCCTGTGCATCACGCATTTTGCCATCCATCACATCCAATGTCCTCTTTTTTCATTATCGGGGGCGGCTACAAGCATGCCAGCTCCTTCCTAGGCGGCAAGACAACATTTTGCTTTGCAGTAGGACAATGTTTCATTCAACAGCAGGCCAAACACCTCCATTAAGGCAAAGCATGCTTTCTCTTGCCTCATCAGGGGCCGGATGCAAGGCCTCCGGCTCATTTTCAGGCGGCAAGACAGTCTAAATAATTCAATGTTTTCTTTTTCATGTCCTTATTCTATACGGCAAGACATTGCACTATTTTACCTCATCAGGAGGTGGCTGCAAGGCTTCAAGCTCCTTCCCAGGCGGTAAGACGATGGGGGGGCACTTTTTGTACGGCAGCCACCTTTGTCAGGTGCGAGTATGTATGATGGAGGTTGGCTTGACAAGAAATGAGGAAATGCAAAGCAGTTGTGTATTTACATTCAGCAATTTACGCATGCTGAATTTCTCTGCCACAGCTTCCTGCAAAGCCTCCATGCTCTCATGCAGCTACACTTGACACTCTGCACAAAATGCAAGGCAAGCACAGCTGCGTTCATGCACATGGAGTATGGGCTACCAAGTGCCACCAGATGTACCTGCCAGTCACAGGGTCCTTGGGAGGTGGCGGAGGCCGCAGGTGCGGGGGCAAAGGTGCCCCTGGCATTGTGGGGTGGTCAGGCAGGTACCCTGGTGGGTATTCAACGGGCTTCTTCGGAGGGGGAGGGGGAATCTTGGGCAACGCCTTGACCCTGCGGCATTTACAGGAGCACAGAGTAGCAGCAACAGAAGCCTGGAACCAGTGGCATTTGTTGCACAAAAAAGGAGCACTGGAAGCCTCAACCTTGCTACATTTGTTGTAACACATAGTTGCAGCACAGGAAGTGTGAGAGATGAGTGCTGACTGTGTAGCACATGCGGCATTCAGTTACCCAATGGCACAGCAAGCTTGAGTTTTACGTTTTGTACGAAGAAAATGGGGAGCGTGAAGCCCTTAGAAGGAACAAAAGCAAAGCAAAGAAACAAATAGAAAAAGAGAAGGAAAGAAAGAAGAAGAAAGAAAAGAAAAGATTAGAAATTGACTCAGCTGGCCAGACAAGGCGTTGCATGCAGTAGGGGAAAGGCATGAATGACTGCTGCGGTAGCTCAGAAACATATCCAGTGGCTTTCTTCCAACACATGCTCTTCTGGGGACTTCTGCATCTGCAGCTAAAGCGAATGCTCGTGAAAAACAGATGTGACCATGACAGAAGATGCACCCAGTCAAAAATGAAGCGGTCATCCCTTGAGTTGCACACATCAAGCCTAAAAAACAATCTCATGGCTCATGGCCTCCTGCACAGTGTCATGCTAGCATGCACTCCACAGCTTCAGGCTGGCATGCACTTCATGCTGGCATACAGCTGAGGGCACCGGCTCATTACCTGAACTTAGGAGGGATGGCTGGGCAAGGCAAGATCAATGTGCGGCTAGTCCAGGACTTATCCTTTTCCCGATCAAAGCAGCCTGTGATGGAATGGATCACTGCAGGGCGGAACACATGCGCATTGAACTTCGTGAGCTTTCAATCCAGGATAATTGACTCGCTGTGCACGGGGCATTGGACATCGCTGCCCTGTTTGCAGCCATTGCTACCCAGATCACAATTCCTCTCTCCACGTGCTGCTGGTTCTGCAATGCACTTCTGAAGAAGAGGAGGGCAAGCATTATCAATAGAGAAGAAGGCATACAGCTGAGTGCCTAGGAGCGTGTTAACTTGCCTCTTACCAGTGTACCTGGGATTCATCAACATTCAAAAGGAAGGACAGCAAACACGTGACGCTGTGCGCTCCAGACTCACATGGGGCATCGTTTGTCATGCCAAACTTCTTCAGGTGGTTTGTGTACGCAACTTGGTCGATGATCCATCCACGACCCTCTTGGATGATGACCTGCATGCCAGCACTCAAATAACAAATATCAGGGAACAAGCAAGCAAACAAGTTGCCCTTGGACGATCTTAACACACAAGTACTAGCAAAAGATACTACATGTATCAGGGAATGACAACACAAAGACAACACATGCATCAGGGAATGACAACACTAGTACCAGCGGGAGATAACACATATGCCAGGGATTGACAACACAAAGACGACACAAGTATCAGCGAAGACAACACATGTGCCAGAGATCGACAACACAAAGACAACACGTGTATCAGCAAAAGACAACACATGCGTCAGAGATCGACAACACAAAGACAACACAAGTATCAGCAAAAGACAACACATGCGTCAGGAGATGACAACACGTGTATCAGAGAATGGCAGCACATGTGTCTGAGAATGACAGCAATGGAGACAGCTGAGTCTTCAAGTGCAGAAAGCAGATAAATTTTGGCGGAACTGCCTTGTCTGGGAGGCGGTGCCTGCAATGCCTGAATGGGTAGATAGAATGCTATTGGCATGAAGACTGACAAGTTTTCTGCGCTGCCTTTGCTTCACATAACCGCACGTTCAATAAATTTAAATAAGAACGTCCCTTACCTGGTATGCAAAGCTATCGCGAGCGGACCCGTCCTCTTCTTTCCCCCCTGAGATCCTCTTTGCTATGACACGCACAACTGCCTTGACGGCTTGGAACAGGATGAAGAAGAATGCAGATACGATCATCTTCAGCATTTTGAAGAACACCTGTGAGAAAGCAAGCCAGAGATGGTGCCTGTCATGTCGGTAAGATTGCACTCGGGACGCCTTGCAGGGGCTCCTGACACGTTTGTGCTTTCTTGTGGGGCAGCGACCCTTATTCATACTAGGCCACTTCAAGCAGAGCTCACCAAGATTGTAGTAAGGCTATTCAGAATGCGCAAGGGCATGGATTGCAGTCTTGGATTACTGGCGCTCCCAGGAGACTTAGTTAAGCATGCATTTCACGCTTAATTCTCCCACCGTGTTCCACTCCTTGGCATCGCGCACAGACCAGGCAATCCACAAGCCGCACACTCACCTTCACGTAGCCCATGACCTTGGCCATGAGGCCCTGCTCTGCCTGCCCAGGTGGTATGTCCTCTGATAAGCTCCCACCCAGCACTTTGTTGCGCACATCCTTTGGGCCTGCAGGGGATGCGCTGGGCGCGTTTTTGATCTGGCCCAGCATCTCTTCGGTGGAGCCTGGGGGAGGCCTGAGCTTGATGGCGTGCACCTGCAGGTACACCCAAAATGGCGAATTTGTCTGTCGGTGTGTACAGAGGAAGTTCCGTGTTCAAGGTGCTTGCTTGAGAGTGAGTACGAAGTTACGTCCATTAATTTGCTGTGTCAAATCGGAGCAGAGCCCAGAAATCCATGAAGTCCTTCAACTGGCATGGCATTTCCATTGAATGGCACAGCATGTCCTTCTACTGGTATGGCATTGTGCAGCAAACAAATGAAGACAAACATAGGTAGCAGGTGCATGTGCATTCAGTGGCCATGCTTCCATAAAATGAATGAATGGTACAAAAGACTTGGATGGAAGGGTCGAGGTCTTTGCTAGTCTGCAGTTTATTTGAAATGAATTTCTTTTTACATGCATTGCACTCACTTTGGCGCGCACCCACTCCACGGCGTAGAGCTCGTGCCTGCATTAAGGCAGGAAGCATTTTTTCCTAATAGATAAGACTCCATGCCACTCCATGCCGCATGGTGGAAAGGGGCAAATGAAAAGGGTTGTCACCATGCACATCAAACGCTGTTGCACATCAGCAGCATTTGCTACCGGAGCTATCAGGCAAACAGAGCCCATTTACCATGGGCTGAAAAGAGATACGTCACCCACTATTGCCTTAGTGACAAAGATAGAAGTACCTGTGATGCGTCCATACATGTGCTCCGCCCATAAGTACAAACAGGGCATGTCATTCACTTTGTGTCCACAGACATGACAAAGATAAAAAGCCATCTGCGATGCGTCCATGCACGTTCTGCATTGCAGTCTTTACAAGGGAGGTGTGCCACCCTGTTCCTGTCTTCTGAGATTACAAGACAATGACAATGATGATGATGGTAGTGATGGTGATTTTGATGGTGATGAAGATGATGATAAAAAGAATCTGTGATGTGTCCATACATGTACGACACACAGTCTGTAAGAGCGAGGCGCACCACTTACTTTCTGTCTTCTGACATGACGATGATGGGCCGCTCGGGTACACCCTCAATTAACACAGGCCTAATGTACCCCCCGATCTTGTCATCTTCTTGCTCCCCATTCTGGAGCATCTCCTTCAGGGCTTTGCGCTTTTCTTTGTACGCGTCTTTTTTGGACTTGGCCTCAGGTCCCTCTGTCTCAACCTTCTGCTGCTTCTTGAACTCCTTTTCCAGCCTCGCGGCGACCTGTGCACACGGACGTGGAAGATCAGGTGCTGGATTCAGGTGCACAAGCTCTGGAACACAGCTAGCAAGCATCCTCAAAAAACAAATCTTCTCTTCCCACCACCAGCGCTACTCGCCATGCTTGCCCATGTTTGCTTGTGGGCCAGCTAGCCAGAGAACCTGCTTTCCACATGAATTTGCAGGACTGCTGCTTTCAAAAAATCACAAGCTGTGTGCAACAATGGCATGCACGACAATTAAGGTGTCATTAAATCATGCCGTGAGGACGCATGCAACAATAGAATCATGAGGGCGCGTGCAAGAACAATCTGTGCAACAAGGATTCCTTCAAGAGGACCTGTGCAACAATAAGGAATCATTTATGAAGACATGAGGGGCAATGCTCAGTGCAACAAGGACTTATTTTCACAGGTGAGGAAGTCATACCCACCACTTCCTGCTGCAAGGGGTCTGCGTACACGGTGTCCACATCCCTCACAACGGCCTCGTAGTCCTCATCCACTTGTTGCCGGATGTCGTGAGGAATCTGGATGTGTGACATGGGTGTTTTAGGTACGCAGGTGCAGAAGTGATGAGGCTGTGTTTGCAGGCTTAATAACACCAGGGACAACCACAGTGACTGCAGCTCCCGATGTGTTTTCTGAAGTGGCATTCTGTGGTGAATGGATTTTGATTTGGACGCTGCAGTATGACAGTTGCAGTAGCAAGAAGGGGGGGAATGATCACATCATTAGACCATGACATACTATGATAGCACCCAGGACCCAGACAGATGCATCCACCCACCCCTAGGGTCTGCACACTGGCTCAATATAAACTATGCAAAATGTCTTTATGTTTTGCACACGGAGCATTTATTGCCATGCATGCCAAAGCCCTTGCAGGCATTCAGCGCTTGTGATTCTGAAAAAAACACTCACGCTTCTACACGCACGCCCAATAAGTTGGCCTCACATCTTCAGCACACAGATGCAAAACCAGACTTTTCCTCTTGCTAACCCTTGCGCAGTTCATAAGGAAAGAGTAAGGATGAGCAGAAAAGGCTGACCTTGCCCACGATGATCAGCGGGTCCCTTCCTTCTGAAGCCCTCCCACATCTCAGAGGAAAGGAAGGAGGACACAAACAGAGGCTCACCTTGCCGATAATGTACTCCTCCTCTGCCCTCAACGGGTGTGAACGAAGGCACTTGACATGCAGGAAGGTGGACATGCTGTCGATGACGTACTGACGGATCTTGAACATGATGGCATCATCCAAGACCTGGAGGAAACGCGGATGTATGTAACACTCCCTACTCATTAGCCACAGAAGCAGGTTGTCCTTTCATATTCTTTCATGATGAGGCCAAGCCAACAGGCACCGGAATTCTTTGTCACTGCCTTGCTCTACATTTGGTGCTCTTTCCCTTCTTCCTTGTTTCCTCACATAAGACAAGCTGCATGGACATTCAATTTTGCCACTGTCGTGTAATAAAAATATGCTTGGCTCTTTAACGAAATGCGAAGTGCAAGGTGCGACATCTTGCTGCATATTGAGAAAAACCTCTTCCTGGGTGGAAGAATCGATGCTGCAAATACAGAGCTGAGGCAGCATGTAGACAAGGGCCCTAGTCCAGAGCCGTAACAAACACTCGCCATGGTGCAGGCTACAACTGCTGAAGTTGAAACAGCACAATTTGAGGCACTGCCCGTCACAGAATGAGGTGAGCAACACGGAGGTGCATGACAACTCGTTTTACGCACAAAATCCAGCGAGAGTTGCTGCTCCATTGTTAGGAATGCATTGTGCTTGGGACATCTCCAACAGCCACACAAGGTCTCCACAGAGGTTGCCATCACAGCGACTTCTTGCGGCTTCCTGAACATGCTGTCACACACCAAGTCGTGTGGATTCCTGTTCATGCATGCGTAGCTTCAAGCACATGCATGTATGGTTTCGTGTACATGCATGAACATACATGCTGTCGTACACCAAGCTCTTGCAGCTTCCTATAAATGCTGCTACACACCAAGTCGTGTGGATTCCTGCTCATGCATGTGCGGTTTCATGTACATGCATGCTGTCGTACACCAAGTTCTTGCGGCTTCCTATACGTGCTGTCACACAGCAAGTCCGTAGAGACGGGTGCGCGCACATTGGCCTTGCACAGGCACACAACCATGTGAAATGGGTGGCAGGCACACAATCACCTTGAAGGGCGAGGGCAGGTTGTTTTCCATGAAGAAGTGTTGGGCAGCCTTGGACCAATTGATCGTCCTGATGATGCTTTTGATGAGCTCCCTCACAATGGCATTGTTGCCAGGCCGCCGCAGCTGCTTCTCCCAGTACTCAGAGCTGAGCAGATTCTTGGCTTGGTCACGTGCGGCTTCTGCAGCAGCATACACAGATCTTAGTGCTGGAAAGGAAGCGGTGAGGTAATACACAGTGGATGCAGCTGCTCAGGACCGAGCATGAAGCACGGGTGTGATGCCGTGTCAGAGGTGTCAAAATCTGAAGCATTTGGCGCAAAAACTTGAGCGCCTCTGGGCCACCACACTGCCTGGAGCCATGGGACGAAAGCCCTTGGGCGCCTCAGATTGTAAGGCAGCCAAACTGTAATGGAGCCATGGGAGGGACAGACTTGTGCCAAAGCAGGTAAGAGCTGCCTTCAAAAACGTTGGTATCGTCACACATTTGGGCTGCAAAACACACCCTATGTCCCCACACCATCGGGCAGGGCTGTGACACACACACACACACACCACCACCACCACCACCACCAGGCAGGGCTGTGACAAACACCCAATGGCACCACACCACCAGGCAGGGCTATGGCGCACCCAATATCAGCACATTGGAAGGGAGCACTGTCGAAAGGTACGAAATGTACATGCTCATTGCGTCGGCCTTGAGCCAGCGATAGACAACAGCTGTTTGACAATAGCGTTTGAGAACAGCTCAACGTGACACTCCCATGCCAGCATTTGACAATCAAGCCCGTGCGGAGTGTAGAGAGTGCATGCCTGGCGGCTCCTCTCTAACAAGCCTGGACATCTAGATTCAATCCAAGCTCCTGAATCTTGCTGTCAAGTGAAATTATTGGCAAAGGAAGCAAGAGGTCTGAGCCGCACCTGGATCCTTTTCGTCATCTTCAAGCCCAGGAATGCGCAGGCTGCCGTTCCTGGGCAGGTCCATGCTTAATGCCTGGCGGCCTGTATGCATGCGACGCATTGAGGGAAGAAATGGAAATTCCTGTCAGAAGGGGGGGCCAGCAGTGTCATGCAGACCAAAGGCGCATGGCGCTTGCAAAAATTGAGCAGGGGATGATCAGCATTCTGTCTATCAAATAACAACAATCACAGGTGACAGCTCGCAAGGCGAGTGAACTATGGAGTGCACTTCCATCCTGGGCATTCCCCTTCTTTCTTTTGAAGTGCACCCATTGCCTATGAGTTACTACGTATGAACTGCACATTCTACGTGCTTATGAATTACTGACCACGTATGAATCGCTCCTGCTCCTTACTGAAGATGTGCACCTCCATCCTGGGCGTTCTGCTCCTTCAGCTTGGTGATTTCCTCTTGGTCATGTACATCCACCAAGGCCAGACCTAGCTGCACGCACCTATATCCTACCCACCAACCCTGTACCTTATGCATTCAACTTTCTATATCCTCACCCATTCAAATGTTCCCCTTCAGTTGTGTATGTTCACCCTCCAGCCTTGTTCCGTGTGCATTCAACTCCTTGTGGTTGCCCAATCCTGGTCCCTCCATGAGGTTACCAGAAACAATGCCCACCTCCTCCTCATTCCCAACCCACCTCCCTCCTTGTCTTTGTTTGGTCCACCTCCATCCTCCAGCCCCTCCTGGTCATGGACCTCCACCAGGGCCAAGCCCAGCTCCTCCTCTGCATCCTTCGGGTCAAGGTGCTGCAGCATTTCCCGCTCAAAGTGCTTGTCCAGCGTGTTCAGGCTGGTGTCGCCCTTGGGACGGTTCGTGGGCAGCAGCGCAAACCTGCGAGCCCATGCCAGATATCAGTTCGGAAAACAAAAGAACATTGTAGCTGTAACCATAAAAAATCAAGTCTGTGGCAGCAGTGCAAACCTGCCAGCCAGTGCACATTTACACGTTCCTCTCAAATGCTTGTCTAGCATGCTCAGGCTCATGTCCCACTGAGGAAGAGAGCTGGGTAGCAGCACAATCCTACAGACCCGTGTGCGCAAACGTTGTTTCTGAGCAGATTGCTAGGGTGTTGCAGAGATGAGGCACCAAGCATGTGTTCGCCAACGCCTTACAAGCCCTGGCATCCATGGTAACGGATCCCAACATGGCACATGGGCAGGATAACCAAATGATCAATTGGGCAGAGATGAGAAGGCATGACGAGGTATTGCCCTCTTACTTCCCCAACAGCGGATTTGAAAAAGACAAATTGCATGAGTCACCCTATAGGTGCAGCATTCCAATTGGAACAACAGCGTTCTTTGCTGCACTGCCTTGGCTGCAGGAGGTCCTGGAAAATAGACTATTTGAAAGCAACAGCAGCGACACTGCAACGCATGACTTGCCGGTCATCATCAGGGCAATTCTCCCACGCTTCAGCGCGCTTCTCAATCTCTTGCCACCACTCCTCCTCCATCTCATTCAGGTTCCACTGGTTGACGTTGAAGATGTGGAATCCCTGCGGCACGCACAGCGGGTACAGCAAGTGTCTGTGTGCTTTTGTGTGGCTGTTTTAAAGCAAAGGCAGAGAAGCAAGGCAAACAGCAGATTTGCAGGGGCTCTCCCGGCTTGGGCAGCAGAGAGAACGATTTACATATTGAACGCCACCCATACAACAAGTACCCATGCTGTTGGCACTATAAGGGCTTCATATTTCTTTACCTTCCAGCTTTTGTTTAATTGAATTTTGCATCAAGTGCAATGCGACATTTGGATCCGTTTTGCTTGAATTTAACACACACAAAAAATCGATTGGGCGACCATGCAAAGGGCAGCATCTCAAACGGGACCGCAATCCTGTGCGTGGATGATATATCGAGGCCCAGCATACAGTGATTCACTAACGCCATTGATGGGCGATGGCCATGGAAATCGTAGGTACCAAGTCATACGAACTAAGGGTTCTTATTGACTGGAAAGCAGGACTAGGTACCATCTGCTTTTTGCTAAGAAAAGAAAGAAAAGAAGAGTCGACGCCAGCCAAAATGCAGCGTGCATTAAGGAAAGGAAATGCCAATGCTCCCAAAATTGCGCCGCATGCCAGTGCCGCACTTTCAACACCTTGTCCCCCACCCCCAATAGCATGCCCACCTCACGAGCCATCACCAGCATAATCTCCTTCCTCTCCTCTGGCACGAGCATTTCGTTGTACCACGAATCAGTCTCCGACGAGGCCTCTGTATCAGAGTCAGAGTTCCTGGAACAAACAGAAGGAAGAATGAAGTGGGAGGTGTGATTACCAGGCAGTCAATCCTTACACACACTAAAAAACACACAAACACGAATGCAAGAGCAAGTTCCATGCCTAACACAGTTGCACACAAGCATGGACAAAGAGCACTCATCTATTTGAATTCGCATCCGATCTCTCAGGATGAATCCAGGAATGGAGAGCGTGCAGGGCTTGCAACAAAGGAAGGGAGAAGCTCTAGGAATAAAGCATCTCATGGATTTTATTTCTAGAGTTAAGAGCAGATGTGCAAATATGAATGCACTATAGCATGGAACATGGTCACACAAACACACACACACATCATGTAAACACTTACTGCGTGGTGTTTGACGAGCTGTCGCTGTCGCTGTCGCTGTCGCCAGTGCTGCTGGTCGCGGTGGCTTTGCGTAGCTGCTGTTGGGCAGCCTTCTTAGGGTACTCCTCTTCCTCTGCTTTGCCTGCCCCAGCTTTGCCATGACCCTCTGTGGCCTTGTCTGGCTTAAAACCCAGATGCGGCGCATTAGCACTGTGCAGAAACAGCATGCCAGGGCCAGACAGTGGGATGAAAGATCAAGAGGGGGAGGTAAGTGGGAGCCATTGCAGTTTGCCCGCGGAAGTTTGGGTTCCCGTCACCAAAACAAGGGACCGAACAGTGGGATAAATGGCTAAGGTGGACTATACAGAGCCTTGGTGCATGGCTTCTACATCACAGAGCTGTGGAGCCCTGAGAGCAAATACTACCTTTTTTCCTCAATGCAAAAGAGGCAGAGCACACACATGAGCACACTGCTTCCTGACTTATTCCCACAAAATGTGCCGACACCGATGGGGCCAACACCGTCCATTGGTATGTCTTAGAAGGTACTGAGGGGGTGTCCCGTTCAGGAGTCATGTGCAGTGCTAGAAAACAATGAGTACTATAACTGCTGATACTTGGTAAAGGTAAAAGACAAGGGAGGGGGTGTCCCGTTCAGGAGTCATGTGCAGTGCTAGAAAACAATGAGTACTTTAACTGCTGATACTTGGTAAAGGTAAAAGACAAGGGAGTGACACCTTGGAAACCAGAAATGACAAACTCAGTACTTTAACTGCTGATACTTGGTAAAGGTAAAAGACAAGGGAGTGACACCTTGGAAACCAGAAATGACAAACTCACATCTTATTGTATGACATATGGTGCATGCCTGTAAATGCCTGTCTCACACCTTGAGGACATGGGGTATACCTAAATAAAAAGGCCAACGCAGCCTCAGTCAGCAGGAAACAAAAACAACGGCTCTGTGCAATTTTCAAAGCTTGGCCATGGCAGCCTGAGTGGCAAGAGTTGTCCTGTGCAATGAAAAATTGGGTGCGGCCGCATGCACATGTTGTGGCCATGACATGGATACGGCAACCTATGCCATGGTGGGCATGGTACAGACAGCAGGCCTATGCCATGGCCCACGCCATGGTGGGCATGGTACGGACGGCAGCCTATGCCATGACAGGCATGGTACGGATGTTACCACATCAATAGCCAATCGATCGGCAGAAAGGTAGGAACATTAGTTTGATGCAATGGAGAAGAAGGGGCATGGCCACACGCACCTGTCCTGGATACAGGATGTGGGGTCGGAGCTGGACAGCATGGCCAAGTTAGCCTCAGTGGGTGGCAAAGGCCCAGAGTTCAAGAGCGCCTTTGCATCCTGATATCAAGGGAAACCGCAAAAAGATGTTTTGAGGCGCATGGACGAACATGGTCCAGGAGCATGGTGCAATGCAGAAAGGGTGTGCAAGGCAGGAAAAGGAGGTGCCATGCAGAAAAGGATGAGCACTGATGGGCTGATCCAGAAACAAAAGGTGCAATGCAGGAAGGACGAGCCTCGTGGATTACTGAAGGCACTGATGGTGTAGTGGGTTGCCAAACCCACACCTGCATCATCTCCTTTTTTTCCAGCTACCTCATTAATTAAAGTTCGTGTAATTGCACTTCCAACTTAAGCATGTATCATGGCATGCAAGCTGCTTTTTTTAAGCTTTTCAGGCGAACATGCATGCACAAAGAAACAAACCCTCCACTTAGAACGCCCCTGATCACTCACCCCCCCAGCTTCCACAAGGTGCGCAACAGCTTTTGCAAATTGGAATGCGCGCCTTTTCTTGTTGCTGCGCCTGTGGAGGAAGAAAGGACAATAACCAGCGGTCACTGACTCCCATTTGCAATGCGCACAATGCAAGAAGAAAGTTGGAGGCTCCATGCATTTTCATTATAACATTATATTCCAAGAGAAAGATCCAGAAAGGAATATTGATGGTGTACTTGGTTATTAGGCAATCATTTATAGAGGCACATACATGTGCATGTGCATGCACGCACACACACATACACACACAACGCTCGCACGAAAAACACACACACAGCGAACACACATACACACATAAACACACACAGACAACATGCAAAACACACAAACGCACGCATGCTCACAAACACACGCGCAGCACACACACATTCACACATACACAGACGCACACAAACACGCACAAGCACACACATGTGCACATACACTCACACATACACATACACACCTATTTGTACTATGGGCGCTACACTCTGAGTCTGCATCTTCGCCATTGTCGTCCTGCAGAATCAATGCAAAAAAGCATGCTTGAGCCTCCAGCTCTCATGTTCCAGCTACCATTGCGCTCTATGTGTTCCTTGCACTTGCTCATACAACTGACATGCTACACCAAACATCCGATTGACACATATGAGGCTATACACAATGCTTGTTACATCATACTTCACTGCTACACACTACTTGGCAAAGTTAATCACCAAGGCAACCCCCCTCAGGCAGTGTTTTTTCTCCACAGGGATTGTCTGGCATCTTTTGCGTGAAGCATGCCCCATCCCAATTGTGCTCACTGTGTGATTCAGGGGGTAACAGGCATGCTAATCAAAGGGCAATCAGACTGGCATTATAACATTGGAGAAGCCCATAAGCAGCATGCCTACAAGACCTTCTGCTCAAAACTTTTTAGGTAAGGCAAGAGTGGGTGATTGGGTACTTGTGTGAGCATGTCACAGGCAGTTGGCAGGTCCAAGATGCTGCGTTCCAAGAAAAACTGCAAAGGAGGAAGGGATGATATGAGTTAAGGGCCAGGGTGGGCCACCAGTGGGTAGGCAGACTGACAATGGTCTCACAGGGGACGTCTACATGCAACATGCCTACAAGAGACCTCACGCTCCGACACTTTGACACCAAAATTTTGGCACTTGACAACTCGGCAATCTTACAGAATTCAACAAGAAAGTGTTATAATGAGAGGGATGGCGAGGGGACGCACACACGCACCAGTGGGGCAGATGGATGGGCAATTGGAGGCAAGAGACCCTGGTGCTGCGGCAAATGCACCTCCTGCTGCAGGTCGTCCTCCTCGCCCACTGGCTGTTTGTGCAGGGCATGGTAGCCTGGCTGTGCCTGAATGATACATGTCATGCATGTGTACGTGCAAGTAAATGCTCTGATAGCCCAGCTGTGCCTACATGATTGAATTAGAGATCTGATATCCCGGCTGTTCCAGGATGAATACATGTATCATCATGTATCATCATGTATCATCATGTATCATCATTCCAGGATGAATACATGTATCATCATGTATCATCATTCCAGGATGAATACATGTATCATCATGTATCATCATGTATCATCATTCCAGGATGAATACATGTATACATATATCTGATATCCCGGCTGTTCCAGGATGAATACATGTCCTTTGTGTATGCACACACAAATACAAGCACAAATTTGCGCTCACAGACAAATTGGCACTGGGGGCACAAAACACATCTTGGGAATGGACTGAAGGGAAGGGAAGGGATGGCTCAGCTTCACTTTGAGATGAGCAGCAATGTGACGAGGCTGCTGCTTGTGCAACAGGGTCACCAGTGCTTGAAATGGAGATTGCTTTGTCAGAGTACATGTATCAAAAACAAATCAATCATGCCTTCTTGGAGGACAAGTGGAAGCATATGTGTACACCAAAATACCAGCTTGCGCGGGTACATGAGCGCACCCCCCCTCCCACCTACGCTTGATACATGAGCGCAACCCCCCCCCCCTCAAACCCTCACACACAAAGACACGCGTGCGGGCGCACGCACGGCGCACGGATACATGTGTTTATGGCCAAAACATTCCAGTGTTATGGACGTACAGCTGCGGCAAACCCGCACACTGAACTGCTTAGGGTGGTAACACTCACCTGCTCCTCCTTCCTCTTAGGTCTCAATAGTCCCACCAATCTAATGCGATCAAAGATGGACTTGTGGCTCTTTTGCACTGTATGAGCATCCCTTTCTTCTGTGTGAGCATCCTTAACCTCCTCCTTCTCTTGCTTGTGCTCCTTGGGACCTGCTGCAGGAAGCAACAGCCCAGACACAAATAAAAAGTAGGTAGGACCATTTTGCAAAGCAAAGCCTCATGGGGACTTCAGCAAGCAACAGCCCAGACATAATTGTCAAGTAGGTAGGACCATTTTGCAAAGCAAAGCCTCATGGAGACTTAAACAAGCAACAGCACAGGCAATCTTTAAGGGAAACAAGGGCACGTTTTGAAGGGAGACTTTTAAGGGAACCATCTGCAGTCCATAGCCTCATGAGGACCAAAGCAAGACGGCCTCCTCGCTTCAATACATTGACAAAAGTTTCAGCTTGCACCATTCCAGCAATAATCTAGCTGGGAAACATATGTTCTTCCAGCTGAGAAACATTATGATCTCTGCTGCAGTCATGCAAGGTGGCCTGAGAAGCAGTTGAACACGGCTGTGCGTGTGTGTATGTATGTGTGTGCGTGTGTATGTGTGTGTATATCTGTGTAAGTGCGTGCGCACATACGGCTGAAAACACAGAATCTATAAACACACAGCAATTAAATTCAAGACGTGTGTACGTCTCTATCACACAGCCAACACATAGGCTTGGACGGCAGCAATACAAAATGAACATGTCTGTTCACTACAGGATCACCAAAACCCACCTTCAG
Source organism: Dunaliella primolecta (assembly GCA_914767535.2). Taxonomy (NCBI): domain Eukaryota; kingdom Viridiplantae; phylum Chlorophyta; class Chlorophyceae; order Chlamydomonadales; family Dunaliellaceae; genus Dunaliella; species Dunaliella primolecta. The sequence continues at coordinate 4,860,529 of OU611751.1, read as the reverse complement.
GCTGTTTCCCCCATCCGCTTATGCGTTTCTGCTTCCTTTCCTCTTCCTCCATAGCAAACTTCCGAAGCTTGTGCTTTTCCCTGAGAACATTGCGGCGTGCACGTGCGTAAAAACAAGCATACCACAGGGATTTGAGCTTGATGAAAACAAGTTTGTCCTCTGCAAAGCCATAGGCTACAAATTAGACAAATCTGCACCGCTTTCCATGCCTGGTGATGTAGCACACCCCCCTGAATCCGAGAGTTTAACCACGCCATGATTTTGACAGCCGAGTTCCAAAAGAGCACATCCCAGTATGCTCTAAGAGGCATCCTACCAAAGCATTGGTGCACAAGTTCTCTGTATCGAGATAAAAACGTGGAGGATTTCAGGTGCAATAGCCACCAAGCACCAGAAGTTATGCAATCAAAGAAAAGGCAATTCCAATCATTCGAAGGTACGGCAACGTTAATTGTGCCATCATAGGCGAGGCAACATCAACAATACCAATGAGGGCAGCTGGACACCGTTTTCGCGCTCCCCCTACACTCACTTCCATCTGTTGAGCTGCAACTGCTTGGCGCGCTCAATCACAGCAAACATCGTGCGCAGGCGTTCAATGCGCCGCTGCTTCTCCGCCTTCTCTCGGGCAATCACGTCCTTCCTCAAGCGCGACAGGTACCTACATTGCAAAAGGGTAAGCGAGGCCAGTACATTTGGCTGAACTCCTGCAGCCTTGTTCTTTGTGGTATCAAAGGCTTGGAGGCAAGGGGATCTTGAGCAGGGAAAAGAAAAGAGAAGTACTACGCAGGCAGATGAAAACTTCCCTCACTCAATTAAGAAAAAGGGAAGATATGTGCACCTGCTATCCAAGCATGTCCCATATGTAAACCAGCACATAAAACTTTCTGGCTTTACAGTGGCTGCTAAGGAACATCTGCCGCTTGGTACGCTTATGGGCAAGATGTGGGATGTAGGGCATTACTTGAGAGTAATACACAACTGAATTCATCAGTACCCAACTTGGGTGAAATCACACACGTGTCAGAGAGGCACATAGGGCTAGGGCTTTGTTGCTCGTTCAAGCTCAGCCTGAAGGTAGTACTTACTTCAGACCAAAATAGATGGCGATGGCCAGCACACCCAAACCACTGACGCTTGCAATGACCACGGAAAAAATGACTGCCAGTAGGAGGGCAGGGTCTTCAAAGGCATCTCCAGATGCATCCTGGTAAGAGGAGTGTGCGACGGGGAGTGGGTGAATCAGAGTAGGAGCAAGATATACTTCTGAATATAAGAGGGCGCACTTGCACTGAGGAAACAGTTTACCTGGCAATTTGCCATTTAAGACACCAGTGAAGCCATCAGGGGTTCACACCGCTGCCCTCATTGCCATTTTATATGAACACGCAACCCATAAGGAGGTACTCTTTCAATAAGAGGCATGCACTTTAACACATCTCTTATGCCTACGTTGACACAAACATTATGGAATACAATGATCATCATTAAATGCACCTTGTACTACTTAAATGGCAGGGTGATAATCACCCAAAAGTCCATGGCTCATACACTGAGCCAGCCATTCAGAGCACATGTTGGTCACATGGCGCGCGTGCGCACGCACACACGCACGCACGCACGCGCGCACACGCACACACGCGCACACACACACAAACACACACACACACGCACGCACGCACGCACGCATACACACGCGCACACACACACGCACACACACAGGCACACACAAACAAACACGCACGCACACACATACACACACACAACAACACTTAGCACAGGAGAGGACGCTACTCACCGAAAACACCACCTCCTTTCCAGAGCCAAACTCCACTTGCATCTTGTCATAGAAGTAGGTGGTTGCATTTTGGCTTTGGTGGCTTTCCCTGCATGTGCCCAATTGCTTGGTTTGTTGGTGCCATTTTTGGGCTCTGGTGACTTTCCCTGCATGTGCCCAGTGCTTGGGTTTTTTGGTGCCATTTTTTGGGCTCTGGTGACTTTCCCTGCATGTGCCCAGTGCTTGGGTTTGTTGGTGCCATTTTTTGGGCTCTGGTGACTTTCCCTGCATGTGCCCAGTGCTTGGGTTGTTTGGTGCCATATGCTGCTGGTGCGTTGCATGTCAATACAGACATGCAAAAAAAAGATTGATTGCACACCCGCGATGCCTTGCATGAAGGAAAGCAACACAGGGAAATGCAGAAAAGACTGAGCTAACAAGCCATTGAGACCCCACTGTCCTCAGCGGCGGGATCCTGCATGGCTAACACAACTGCTGGGGCACTCAAGTGCACTCCCTGTGTTCAAGTCCCCAGTGCGTGACCATGCCTCTTGATGTCCAAGGTTGCATCCACCTGTTATTGTGTGAGTTCTCACTCACCTGTTGGTGTCCTGGTTACGCTGCAGGTGGTCAGCACCACTCATGGTCTGGCCTGACGGATTGGGTGTCCCATCGCCACTCATCAAGCCCGTGGGGTACCAGCTGTTGCACAAGCAAAACAACATGAGAATTTCCTGGTCTCTATTTTGATGGATTGGGCGTCCAATTGTCATTCAAGCCCATGGGTTACTTAAAACGCGTATTTTAACACATCGTTAAAAATGACATGTTAACACATTTGCTTCAAATGGCAATTTGCCAAATGTGAAAAACACGTCTGTGGTCGGTGCACGCATGCCTGACCTTACGTGTCCTGGCCTTCCATTCTAAAAAAATGCAGCATATTTACATCTTGAGCACTTAAATTAGCAGCTCTCGCTTCTTCCAGGCTTCTCAACTGGCCCTTAAAACAGAATCGTGATGAGTGATCACTCTGCCTGTGCATCCCAACTTCACTTTCAGCCCTTGCCCCCTGGTAAGACCCCTCATCCAGACTCCTCATCAATCCATAGCCGGACTCCCTATCATTCCGGGGCATTAAGCTAGAGCCTCCCTTCCTGCATGCTGGGGCATCTGTGATGATGCCAGCGCAGTGTGTCAGCCTTCCCTCAAGCGAGCTCTCTCAAGACCCATGGGAATACTCTTGGACTTGTTCATCGTGTTGGCATCATTGGCATGGCCTTGAGGTGCCTCCAGGGGGTCTCTCCCACCCGAGACCCTCCCACCCCAAAATTGCCCCTTAAAGACACGTATATACGCGACGTATGCGTATTTCAAGCGTGAAATCGCGCATGGCTGCTAACCCTTCAACACGCGTATGACCCGACCCTGGCTATTACCCAAGCACAGCAACAAGAGAACTTTATGGTCTTTGTTGTATGCATTGGGTGGCTCCTAGTCACTCATTCAGCCCCTGGGGTACCAGCTGCAGAGATGAGCAAAGCAATGACTCGCTTATTTATAACGTGTGCAATTAATCGGCTGCACCATCGCAAACTGATGCTTCCCATACCTGTAGCTTGTGAGGTTTGAGGGAAACTGGCGAAAGTACCGTGTCTCGTTAATGGCAGGGGCCTCCTCCTCCGAGAGCTCCGGCATTGTCAGAGCCGAGGTACCATCCTCAAATGTACAGGGGGAAAGGGAGGCCTGCCCATCCTCTGACTGGACAATGCGGCGGGGCACCAAGCAGTTGTCTCTGCACACACGAGGTGAGGAAAAATGCTTTCCAGCAGAGGTGAAAGGGCAAAGAGAGGAGGAGCAAGCCAGCAGTGATGTTTAACAGCATTGGCCTTTTTAACCTCTTGCACTGATAAGAGAAGCACAAGGGAATGTATTGCTTGAAGCTATGATCTATAATTCCAGATCCGACCTCAGTCAACTTTCAGTTTGTCATCAAAGGCGAGGAAAGACCCTTGATACAAGTCACATGGTACGGACATGGCTGAGGGGTAGACAGGTTCAAATCTAAGAACAAAAAAAGCTCATGGCTTGAAGGAATTAATGCACACCATGAAAAAGCAGCATAATGGAGATAAAACTACATGCTACACACAAGAGACAGAAATGCGCATACACACACATACACACACGCACACACACGTACATACACACATACACACACACGCACACACACACACACACACACACACACACACACACACACACACACACACACACACACGTACGCTCTCACGCACGCACGCACGCACGCACACACACACACACACACACACACACACACACACACACACAAATGCACGCACGCACGCACACGCACAAGCACGTACACACGCACACACACACACACACACACACACACACACACACACACACAGAAACACACACACACACACACACACACACACACACACACACACACACACACACACACACACACACACACACACACACACACACATGAGCACACACGTGAACATGCGGGTGCGGGTGCGCAAGCATCCACTCACTTGTAGATGATCCGCTTGTCAAGGCAATTCTGGTCGTCTAGGCACAAGCGCTTGTGGCGCCAGAACTTGCCCTCGTCCTGGAATAATAGTTGAGATGCAAAGCTTGCTAAGTGTTACGGCAAAGACCATGAGCACGACCCCATGTCTAAACGATGTTTGGCGGAAACATGCTTCTAAGCATATGCAGCACAGAAACAAATGGGACAAGGAGAAATTCATCCAGCTTCTGGTACAAAAGGGAACATGATCATCTTTGTGGCAGGGGGCAATATATAGCACTCTGGTCATCCTGTCTAGTTAGGCAACATTTGCTTGATTTTTTAAGGCTGCTGGTCATCTTGTCTGGTTAGGAAACATTTGCTTGATTTCAGAAGGCTGCTGAAGGATATGTCAGGGCCATGATTGAATGGTGACTTGCTTGCAAAGTAAGCACACATGCATGTTCACACAAATGTGTACACGTGTACATACACATACACACACATACTCACACACACACACACACCTAAAGGCTGGGTACACTTACCACAAGGTTCCCGTTCTCATCTACAAACCCTGGCGATGTATCGCTGGTGCCGTCTGCGGTGTTACTGTGTGAGTGCAAAAGATGCAGAGGTGAAAAGTTAGCACTCATCTTTGCAGTGAAGCAGCAATCCAGATAAGAATGCTAGAGGAAGTGAACTAGGTGAAAAGAAAGCTTCAGCAAAAGCGTTTTTTAGATCCAGATATAATGGGCACCTAAGAGGGGTTGAGACAACCTAACGCTTTGAAAAAGCAATGGGCACAAGTAAGCATATCTCGTCAGGCGATCAGCTTAGTGCATGCGGCTTTGGCACGATCCTGTGCTGCTGCTGCTGCTGCTGCTGCTGCTGCTGCTACTGCCCCACACACAAATGCGGCTGGAACACGTTGGTGTCAAAGCTTGCAATTATAATACCAATCCCAAAAAACAGACTGCCAAGTCAACTCACGGGTCACGAAAGAGGGTCTCGTTGGTGTAAGGCTTCCTCCACACAGACTTTATGTACCTGTTCAAGCAGGGCAGGGCCAACAGCTAGTGAGGGAGCCTTTCCTTAATGCACGCAGCTGGACCCGGCTTGTTTAGTCTTTTCTTATCTTCTCTATGCTCAAGCAGGGCCGCACATGGCTCATGAGCCACCAAGCGCTTGTGACTTCTTTACCAGCTGAACCTGCAAGTACTAGCCATTATGACCTGCTCTTCCTACCAACCATGTCACCTCATCCCATCTGCCCTTGGAACTAAGTTCATTTCATAAAATCCATGCTCAACCAGGCAAGGCGTGGTTTGTGCAGTTGTCCTTACACACAGGTCGCCCGAGTGGCTGGACCCCTCTCCTGGGCAAATTGCTGCCAACTAGCTACCTCAACCAACCCCTGCACCGTTCCAAGCCCTGATAAATGTGTTGCAAAGCTGATTCACTGCAAACCACACTCACCATGCGCTGGTGCGCACGAGCTGCTCCTGCAACTTTTGCGCCAGAGCTGCGCCTGTTTCAGACATGGGTGACCCCTCCTCTTCCCGCTCTTCATCCTGTCTGTCCTTGTCTTCCCCCTCCTCCCCCTCAGAAGGCTGCTCCTTTGCAACAGGGAGCGCCTTGCTCAGAGACTGCACAAACAAAAGAAAGTGACACTGAAAAATGGCAAAGCCGGCCCTTCACTGACTGAAGGCTTCAGTCATGACTCCATTGGGGTGCAAGAGACATGACGCCCTTGACAGCACTATAGCATGCCATGATGCACATGCAAGAATGCATCATCAGCACAGCATTGCTGCATGCATTGCTGTGTACATTGTTGCATGCACTGCTGTGTGCATTGCTGCACGCATTGCTGCGTGCATTGCTGTGCGCATTGCTGCACCCATTGCTGCTTGCATTGCTGCATGCATTGCTGTGTGCATTCTGCATAACGATTGCTGCATGCATCCTACATTATGATTGCTGCGTGCATTCTTTATGATGTTTGCTACATGCATCCTGCGTCGCAATTGCTGAGGACGAGGCATGCAAGCTGACAACCATTGCCCAAAAATCATCCTGGGCTTAAACAAAACCAGGCCATGCACCAGAAACACACAATCTGTCGAAGCACAAGGGAAAGCCAGGCTTCTTGTCTATACTCGCTGTGCACAGCACACCCTGGTCCAAGCTTGTATGCAATCGTCGTAATTGATTTATTTGAAATGTGATGAACCATCGGTGAGCTGGAATGATTTGCACTTAAATGCTGCCAGCCAAGCCGCTCCCGAGCCCCGGATTCAGCAGTTGCAAGAGCATGAGCATTCTGAGTAAGCCTCATCAGGTGCCGCTCCGTGGGCGTTGGGTGGGCCAAGACGCATCAGCTTCTTCTAAGCTACCAAACATTATGTGCTCCAAATATCGTTGCCCACTGCACCGCCCAGCCTCTCAAACTCAAATCCCCCAATAGGTTTGCTTGGAAAACATGCCAAGTTTAAGGGCGGGGGGTGCGCTGGGCGGGCCATACTGGCCATTTATTTTTAGCTACCAAACAAGGAGCTTCCAGAATACTTTGCCCATGGCCTCCCCTGCCCCCCTTACATTGCAGTGCTGCCTAGCATAGTCTGCTTGGCTTGCATGCCGACTCCCAGGGTGGGGGGCGCGCTGGGTAGGCCAGGTGGGCAGCACCAGGTGGCTAGGAGGGCAGCAGGTGCAAAAATTTACCAGAATAGGCAAACCTAGGGGTTCCTGCCCCTTGGATGGGGTTTCGCCAAAAAAATTTGCAGCAGGCAGCACTTAGCTTGGGCAAGTGACGAGAAAAAGGCAAAGAGAAGGGAAAGTGTCTGCAACAGGCAGTAGTGCAAGCACAGGGACTGCACAAATAACAGGGAAGGGGAAGAGAAGTGGGGAGCAAGGGGAGAAAGCACCAATCAAAGAGATAAGGAGTGGGAACGTGCGTTGCCAGCCAACAAGCAACAAAATAGGACTCTCACATTGGAGTTTAGGAAAGGACAGAGCATACATGGCACGGAATGTATCATCTCCAACTGAGCAGTGACCATATGGAGTTCCATATGCTGCATGACCTCTAGCATCAACAGTCCCTTACATGACTCCTTATATTAGCAAAAGTCACAGCCATCCCTTTACATTTATTTACATTGCCATCCAGTCGGCAGAGGAACGCACACCTCATGCACGCAAGCCATGCCTTCCAAGAAACGCACAAGACCTACCAAAAACATTTCTGCATTCCGCTCAGTGCGCAGCGCGAGCGAGGTTTCCTGGTTCTGGCCGACCTGAAAAATTGAAGGCACGAGAACGGGCGGATAAAGCTGTTGGGTTCACTCCTTGGGGATTGACCTGAAGCTTGGGCGAGCATAACAGAGTTCTGAACCCTCAACCTAAACAGGTTCCCCAAGAGTTTGAATTTTGTTTGTACATTATTGCAGGCAAGGCTCTCCGGTTAGGCAGTGCCTTTGTAGCTCTAATGGCAGCACCAGGTAGCAAACATAACAAAACAAGTCTGTGCTGCCCTTGGAGTAACCCTGCAGGCTCATTAAGATGCTGCAGTGCATGACAAACAGTCTGCGTTCCACAATATGTGTGTGACATTGAAAAGCTGTGGTAGAGCATTGAGCCAGGTGTACGCACCAGCTCATAGTCACGCCAGTCAATATCCTCCACAGCGCCCCACTCCACGTCACAGAAACCTGGGCTGAAGCGCAGGGAGAGCTTGACGATGTCACCTCCAAGCACTCCTGCAAAATTGGCAGCATAACTTCATGGCTCAAGCAGGTCGCCTTTCAGCACTCCTGCAAAATAGGCAGGATAACTACATACTCAATGACAGCAAACATGGAGGGAGGGCAAGGACATGTGGAACCTGAATAGTTTAGCCCTGAGAAGCAAGCACTTAGGTGCCAAACCAGGGTGAGATGCATGGTCCTAAGCAGCCCTTTGACTTTGGGTCTCCAACCAGAAAAATCATCCCATAAAACCAGGCGAACAGGTGATGAAAAAGCAGACGAGTGCGCGTAGGATACAACTTAATTTTCACGAATGCAAGCCAAAATCAACAGCACGCCATCCCTTTTCCAAATGGTACGGTTTAAAGAGACACTAGCAAAGAAATGCATCGGGCATACCAAGCCAGGCAAAAAAATTTCCTCTGCAAAGACATGAATCATTCCTCTAGTTATGATGTGCGGGCATCACAGTGCCAGGAATGTGCTTCTCCCTGCAAGGATACACATTTTACCTCCGCTCATGACGTAAAAGTAAGCAGGCTCTACTGCCATGTAAACGCTTCTAGAGGTCCAGAACCACTTTTGATGGTCAGGCACACCCTGCAAGACAAGGGAAGAGCAAGAGGCCGGCGCTTTTCATGCATTTCACACAGTGTTCTGCAGCTCCTGGACAAAATGAGCTCCTGCCACAAGGGTGCTGGATCAATTTTTCTTGGCATGCATCAATCGTGAAAACAAAAGAAAACAAGAGAGGCAAACCAAGAGGGGCAGCGTCAGTGCATGCGCGCGCGCACGTACTCACTCACACACACACACACACACACACACACACACACACACAACACAGCAACATTACATACCTGTCCCAGGGTCTGCATGATGAAAACCTCGTCAGAACAGTCCAGGGAGTTATCCACGCACGCCTGGAAGTGGCGCTGGTATGTCACCAGGTCTTTGGGCACCATACGCAGGCGGAAAGCGTCCTCGTAACCCTGAGCCAAAGGATTGGCAGCACAATTGTGAACTTCGTGGTTTCTGACACATGACGCACTGAGCTTTAGAAAATTAGCGGGCCTCAAGGAGGAAAGTTGTGACTGAGGAAGAATTGTGCAATCAAGGTCAATTCTGCAAGTTTCTGCCACGACGTACCCGGTAAAAGCAGCGGAGCACACCCTCCGAGTCCTCACAGGACTCCACCATGTTGCGGTACAGGCCAGAAGCGTTCCAGGCATCCATGACAAAAGGCAGAGCCTGCAAAAAAGTGCACGAGATGGAGCACAGGCAGCTCAAAAGAGGCAATGTGGGAGATGCAAAATGGTGGCAGACATATGATTGGCAGTTGCAAAATGTGGCAGATGCAAAATGTGGCAGATGCAAAATGTGGCAGACTTGCAATGTGGCAGCTGCAAAATGTGGCAGGCATACGATTGGCACATGCAAAATGTGGCAGGCTCACGATGTGGCACAGCAAAATGTGGCAGACATGCGATGTGGCAAATGTAAATTGTGACAGACGCAAAATGTGGCACACATGCAATACGGCAGATTCAAATGCAGCAGACATGCAATGTGGCAGACGGGTTACAGAGACAATGAGGCAGACATGTACAGGGTGTTCAACAACGGCCAGAATGAGTAAAGTATGGACACACAGCCCCTGCAGTATCTGTGTCTACGAGGGGTGAAAACAAGGACGCATGGAGTGGTATTTTGCAGCATTTCCAGGCCAAGACTCTCCTTCCAAACCTGATACAAGAGAAAGGCATGCGGTTGCTAGTATGCACGAAGCTCTCAGCCATGCATTCCACTGGCAGCCTGCCCTTACCACCTCACAAAAGTCATTTCGAGACAGCGTCTATCAATAATAGGTCATAGACCGTCTCTTTGGTAAATCACATGCCCCCCCTCATTCCTTGCTTGTTTGCCTCCTTACCTGTGCATTTTCACATCCTCATCAAAATAGCCCTGCTTTGATTGCACACACACCCGTGCATACGCACATCAGGCAGCCTGAAACTCACTTGGGCATGTACAGAGCCTTGGCCCACACGCGCCATGTACTTGGGTTTGCAGGTGGTAGAGATGCAGCCGGGCAGGATGGGGAGACCAGCCAGCAAGCCGTACGCCTGTTAGGGAGATGGGCAAGATGGGCAAGATGATGGGCAAGGACATGATGTGCGAGTGGAGGAGATGAACAAGGTGGGCAAAATGATGGAGAAGGGCATGATGCAAGCCCATTAAGGAGATGGGCAAGATGACAGGCAAGGAGATGATGAGCAAGACGAGCTGATGAGCAAGGTGGGAAAGATGATGGAGATGGGCATGCCGCGAGCCTGTGAAGCAGATGGGCAAGATGGGCAAGATGATGGGCAAGGAGGCAGCGGGCAAGGAAACAATGGGCGAGTGAATAGATGGCAAGATGGGCAAGAATATGCAGATGGGTACGCCATGAGCCCAAGAAGGAGATGTGCATGATGGGCAAGATGATGGCCAAGGGGATGCATGATGGGCAAGGAAGTGGCCAAGATGAAGGAGATTGGCATGTGGGTCTGTGAGAAAGATGGGCCAGAAACATAGGCAATGCATGGTTGATCGCCGTTGGATCTTGCAAAATGCGCTTGGGTGGCAGCCATACACGAAGAAGCCAACGCTTAAGATGCCTTCTTCTTGCAGCATCGAAGCATACAACACCCACACCCACAAGCTACCCTTGCACACAAGCACACAACGTAGCTGTCTGATATCAGAGCGCCCCCGTTGACATCATCGCCGACACGTTCATCAGGACTTAGGCCGTGGGTGTCACTCCATTCACTGCTTTGCCCTTCCTCACACCCCTTCACACTTCTTCACACTACTTCACACTAGTTCACCACTGCTTACATCACGATCATCTGGGTACAGGCCGTGGGTGCCATTCCAATTGCCCCCGGTGGGCCAGGCCTCATCGAAGCAGAACTCAGGGAGTGCCTTGCCCCACTTGTAACCACGCCCTGAGGGCCCAGGCTCTGCCCACCGGAAATAGCTGAAGGTGGTGGAGCCCTGTGAGGGAGAGCACAAGCAGGAAGAAGGCCATCATCGATAACGACGTGCCAGGATTGTCATCTTACCTCATGATGTCAACGGCGTTTGGAAGAGCCAACGTGACATGGGGCTGGAAAGAGGCACGTGTGCATGGAGGCAAACAAGCAGGCCTGATATTGATCCATGTGGGTGCACGCACACACTTGCGCACACACATACACACACACATTAACACATGCAAATGCTTGAGCACTCGGCTGATAAGGCCTCACCTGCTCTCCATTGCCCCAATCATCTGGGCAGGGCAGCAGATCGGTAGCGCCTGGGGCGTTGGATTTTGGGTAGTGGGGCATGCGCGTGTTCTCAACAATGTGGCTGCCATCAGGCCTGCACAAGCAACAAGCAACTAGCAACCACCTTTTGAACTGACACAGTTGTGGCTGCCATCAGGCCTGCACGTGCAAAAGCGACACACAAGCAAAAAGCAAGCAGACCAAAGCAAGGTTTGGGATGACGTCTCACAGTTTTTGTCTCGTCAAGCCTGCACACGATTTATAAGTTGGAAAGCTGTCAGCCAAGATTCCCAATTGCTGGGCTAGTTGAAAGATCTTTGTGGAAGCTGTAATCAGGCGTCCTGCAACAAGCAATCGCACAGGGGTCCAGGATGCGCGTTTCGAGCAAGGGTGGCAATGAGGTGTCCGCAATGAAGCCCAACAACACAGCAAGCGCGTCGATGAGTCAGCACTTTTGGCGGCGTGCCAACCACGTCAACACCAATGGCTGGTGTCGGTGTTCTCAACTTTTGTGCGCCATTTCAAGCACATGCACGCATTATTGTCTGTCCCCTGCAAAGCCCACTCGCGTGCGTGCAACTGTGTCTGCCCCATGCAAGGCCCATGAAGAGCCCTCGCAAAGCCCACGAGAATAACATCTCCCACTGCAAAGCCCACACACGTGCGCTGGGAAGCGGACCCCCTGCCTCCCGCCATCCAGCCCACCTCAGATGGACGGCAGCAGCCCTCATGGCAACATGGTGCATCAGAACCAGCTCACCTCAGGTGGATGGCAGCAGCCTTCATGGCAGCACGGTGCTCCTCTGTTGTGGCATCAGGGACATAGTGGGGGCGCAGCTTCAAGAGTCTCCCATTAAAGCACCAAGGGTTGAGTAGCTTTGCCCTGCATGCACACAGCACACGTTCAGACATACACGTGAGAATGGGCAGCTTTGCCCTGCATGCTGCGCACATATGGAGAGCGCAGAGAGTGGCAGCTCAATTGTAAATAGCCAATGCATACCTTGGTGAGGTGACAAGCACAGAGAGCGCTGACAAAAGCAAGCAAAGCAGGGGACAAATTTGTGCTGGGGAGTATTAAGCATGAGCAATGAATAAAGCTTTGCTCTCGTAACTATTGGGTCAGGAGCGTGCAATGAGCTACTGGGAGTGGCCTCAACCTTGCATCTTCTATTGTAGAAAATGCAATAGGAAGGCCCAGTTACTCAAGAACAAAATTACAAGGCTTGATAAAAACGCCATAATTGTTGCAAAAAAGCCTCTATTCGGATGCCAAAAATGTTGAAAAAAACAGATGCGAACACGAAGTGGATAGTTCACACCTGAGTGGGCAAGTGGGCAGGCTCTCTAAGCTGCAAGTGCACTTACTTTTCAAGCATGAAGTCCAAGTAAAAGGCAGTTTGCAGGTTGTAGTTGAATTGTGCGTACGCCACAGTCTCCACAGGCATGTCAGGTGCCAGCAGCTTGTCTGAGAATAGGCTGAACTGTGGGTGCAAGAGCAAGACAAGGAACAGTTCAGTTCTTTGTCAAGGAGCATCAGAGTCAAGCTTCAGAGTCAGGTGCATATATATACATATATGCACCAAACAAAATCTCTCATCAGAGAGTACTCAAAGGTGCTCCTTCACTTCTGAAGACCTTTGCTGACTCTTGAGGTTATATTATTATTGTGCGCATGTGCAACTGCTCAACGTATATGCACAAGAGGATAGGAGCTGCTGTGCACAATGGTGGTCACAAGCCAGGTGCAAGCACCATATGAGGATAAAGCGCTCGCACAGCACCAAGCTTGCTTGGTACCTTTTGCTACAGCTAAGCTGCCCTTGTAGGCAGGTACAGCTATGCAACCCTATCCTATCTTATCCTATCCGGTCTTATCCTATCCTTGCTTGGTACACAGGGCGCTATTAAAAAAAAGCCATTACCAGTCAGAGCTGGCCTATGTGGACTTGACAGAGCTTCACCCATATGCCCACCTGACGATCATCTGTGATGTTGAAGTAGGGGAAGTATGCTCCATCCAGGTCCTGCGTTGATCATGACATTGCAGGCAACTTAATTGCACACCATCCAGATCCAGCACACCACTGCATTGCAGGCACCCAAATGTGCCGGGACACCCGCGTGGTGCACACTCAGTACAGACCTGTCAAGTGCAGGGAAAACACATCGTGGGCCACCAAATTGCCATTTAGCGACCAGATGAAGCTGGGAGGACGGGGGTCCCCACATGTAACTTCCCGTGATGCCCCCTCCAAACCCATTGTTGTCAAACTGTCGCTACGTGTTCAATACCTTTGGCAGACAGCCCTCCTTCACATCCAACAGCTCTACTTCACATACGACAATGAGGTGCAGAAGGATCGCACTGATCCACGTATGACAAGAACCCAACGCAGCTAGCAGCTCAAGACTACCCGCAGCATCTGTGGACACTTGGGGCAGGAACGGCATGACATAAAGCAGTACAAGGCTGCCTACAGGGTCTATGAACACTTGGGGCAGGAACGGCATGACAGCAAGCAGTACAAAACTACCTACAGCGTCTGTAAAAACTTGGCGCAGGACCAGCATGACGGCTCTGTAATTCTCATTTGACCAGGTGGAGCGGTTGTAATAGTGCGGTGGAACCCTGGAAACAACAAAGATTGAGCATAAGGTGAGGACCTGCCGTGGTCAGCGGTCAGGCGGATTGACTGGAGGTCTTTACAATCTGTGATCTGTGCTAGAAGCGGAGGGCAAATGAACATTTCAGAAGGTGAATTGGTTGTAGTATGGAAGTGCATTCTGGAAATGGCAGCCTACAGAGAGCAATACACACACGCGTGCGCGCACGCACGCGCACACACACACAGCACAACACACACACAAACACACATACACACACGACAACACATACATACACACGGCATTCTTCGAGGGCTGTTGGTCAGGAACTATTGAATTGTGTGCGCGCGAGAATACAGAAAGGTATGTTCCAGCTGGTGAAGGTCAAAACCAGCATCAAACATGCACGCCACTTAGATGGCACCTTGTTCTCAATCAGCACGCCCTTACAGCGTGAGCAGCCACACAACAATGAATTTTCATTCTTCTCATGGAGCAAAAGGCAGGCTTGATCAAGCCAGCTCAGGCGCTATAACAACACCATACCGGGAAGCCAAAGCATGCTGTCCACCCGGCTCATAGAAGTATTAATTGTCCTTACCTGCTTCCATCTGTGAGGAAGCACTCTGGGCATTGCTCCCTGGTGGCCCGAGGGTCATACACGCGCCCACTCAGGGCCGGGTCGTAATCAGGGAATGGCCTGCGCAACATACCATACACAGCAACAAGCATTGATAATGAAGATGCTTGAAGACGCCTGTGCTGCACGTGCGCATGTCTATGCAGACATCTTTGATTTTGGCACTCGACTGTTCAGGGGGAGGGGGTGCTTGACAACTGCATTCCCATTACGCATGAATTAAAACCCCATTAAATTGGAGCTTTCATAATCAATCAACTCAGCAAACCAGGTGGAACCTTCCAGTGGGATGATTTGACCGTGCGCACCTGCATTTCCATAGCAGAAGGGGCGGTGTCAGAGGGGGGTAACCATTGTGTGGACTTTGAAAGGCTATAACTCAAAAACTTATGGATGTCCCAGAGCCAATTTTTTTTCATTGCAAAGAGAATTTTAAGTAGGTCATTTGCCAATACTTTTGGTCCTGGGACATTCCTGAGATATGGCCAGATCAAGATCTGGATGAATACCAGAGTGGGCCTAAAATTGCATGTTATTAAAATGCTCCCAGCACAGCTCTCCCGTGACTGGCACCGTACAAACTTAGGTTCCTGTGGTAGCCTGTTTCACGAGCTTTCTCTAACACTGGAGTTCCAGGAGAGCCGTTACGGGACACATGCCTGATCAGCCGCGGCGTGAACCCTAGTTTTTGACACCTTATCTCCATTCCTGACCACCCACTTCACCAAATTGGATGATTTTTAGTGATTTGAAGTCCTTTTGATAAAAGAATATCATTGCAAAAGAAATGGGGTAAAAAGACCCAGTGGTTGGTAAGATACAGAATTTCAGCCATTTCCCTTAGAAAAAATCCACAAAATCCAGCCCAGGGGGTGCCAAAAAGGCCAATTTTTGACCTCCTTCTTTCCTATTTTTGAATATGCAGGATGTTTATATTGCATATGGCGGTTACTACTACAAACAATTGGGAGTCAGAATTGGCCCCAACAGGCCCAAAAAATTTTGGCAGAGGCTGCAACAATGGTTACCCCCCTCTGGGGCGGTGTCAGGTGAGGCTAACTCTATGCGGATAACTCTGCATGGGTTCCTCTAAATGCACACCTCTTATGGATACCCCTACGCGAAACCTCTGAGGTCACCACACCTGTTGCCTGCACACTTGCACTCCTGTGTGGCAGATGAGACTGTGTTAAGTGAGGCTACTCTCAACAGGTTGGTACCATTACATGGGTACCGAGATGCGCGCACCTTTACACGAGTCACTCGACATGGGAACTTCCTCAACTTCAACTTCTTTTAAGTCAAAGATTTACACTGTTGCTTGCGCACACACCTGCATTCCCGTGGCAGATGGGGCTGAGTCAGGTGAGGGTACCTCTCGTCCAGGTCAGACGCAACATCGGACTCGCTTGGCAGCCACTCATTGTCTATGCGCCAGTTTGGAGGCTGCCCACTCCTCCAATCAGGTCCAGCTGTACGCATGTTTGTGTATGCGCGTGCGTGCGTGCGTGTAAGTTTGTACGTGCGTGTGCGTGTGTATGTGTATCTGTCTGTGTGTGTGTGTCTGTGTGCGTGTGTGTGTATGTGCGCGCGCATGCACTTACGTGCACGCGTGAATGATATTTCCCATGAGCGGGTGCAGTTCACAAGTGTTTCAAATGGCCACAGTCCAAAGCTTCCTTGTTAATTCAATGTTTCCTCTCACCTTTCAAGCACGCTGGCAAGAAGGATTATGGGAGCACACACCTGGGATGCCACACACTCTTCGCAGTGTGGTGTCTGCAGGATTGAACTGGGAGCGCCCTTCAAGTTTGCAGTACTCGTTTTTGGAGGATAAAGAATCCTGCACACAGGTTAGAGGTAGCTGTGCAAGTCAGCCAAGACGAGAGATCTGGCACAAAATAGAAATGGTAATAAGCATACTGGAGCGTTCTCGCTGCAGCATAAAGCCAGGAGAGCATCGAAGAGCTCAGCACTTGTGGCTGTCGACAAGGCTTTTGGATCAAAACAGGAATACAGCAGGAAGGGGACTTGCATGCTACACAAGGACACTTGCAAGCCTGCTTGGCACTGCTCTGATTTGAAGTGGACACCAAGCATGCACTGCACTGTGCAACGCACTGTGCTCAGCCTAAGCGTCAAAGTGATGCAGCAGGGCGCCTTTTACTCCATACTTGCTGTATGTGAAACAGCAAACTCACCCGCACATAGTAGGTGCAGTTGCCAAAGTAGCGCAGCAGGGCTGCACGCACTTCCTCCTGGTCCAGTTTGCCGTTGTCATCGAAGTCAAAGGGGCTGCGTTGTGCCAAGCATGCACAGGGAACTGGGCTCTGACCAAGTTGCCACTTTTTTTCATGCACTTGCACTGGCGCATACATAGCAGTGCCTCTGTCTTCATGTATCTGCACTGGTGCATGCATAGCAGAGCAGGGCAGAGGGGTCGCCTGCGGTGCGTGATAGAGTGCACCTTTTGCAAACCTTCAGCAACAGAACAGACAGGTAACGAGCCATGAGTAACAGGGTAGCCCAGGCAAAGCGCAAGGGCCCGCTGTAGAAAGGATAGAATGAAAAGACGTCCATTCTGATGGACCCTGTGCCTTGTTCCAGCTGTCAAAGACTATTTTCCCCCTTGTTCACACAGTCACTCGTACCCTGATCCACTTCAAGCGGCCAACTGGGACTCACTTGTCAAACGTGGTCTGCATGCCAATCTCACTGGAGGCGGTGCTGTAGCGTGCAGTAGGCCAGTCGGGCGTGCCGCACACACGGAGGCAGCCTTGTGAGGGGTCGCACAGACCAAACACCGGCTCGGTGATGTTAGTGGGGGGATCATCGCCGCACCTGCAAACCATGGTTGAGTTGGAACAGGGGGTCGGTGCTGGCAGGCATGCTGCGCATTGTGCAAGCCACCCTGCTCTTGCTTTGTGGTCTATGCTTTGTGGTTGGTGCTTTGTAAGGTGGCAGGCTGGGAAAGGCGTCAGCGCAAGCAGGCATGGTATGCATCGTACAAACCACACACACATACATGCACGCACGCGCGCACGCAGCCTCTACTCACCTCCATGCACAATCCGCATTACATTGCCCTGGGTGGCCCCCATTGTTCATGCACTCCTCTGCACACCCAAACTGGCCATGCAGCTTCACATCATACCTGCAAACACAGGAACATCCAAGCAAATCACGAACAATAGTTTCTTTTGTCTGCCCATGATAATATGCATGCAGTTGTAGGTTTCGGCCTGTAAGTGCACTCTTCCAGTCGCCAGTCAGGTCAGCCAAGCTATGCGTAAAAAAGAGGAGTTCTTGGCCCAAAGAATTTGATTAAATTGAGTATGCAGAGTAAGTAAAGGTGACTAATTTGGCACCTTTGCACATGAACATATGAGGATGGGGCTGTTAAGGTACGTCAGGCATTTTCCAGGCCATCTTTGACCATATTTAAGGAAGCTGTTTCTCACAGATGTCGCAAACTTTTGATGTCAGCATCAACTTTTTTTGGTTTATGAGTAAGGTAGCATGCCACAAAAATCAGCACCCCAAGTAGTGCACCCTGTGCTTCCTGTGTAGCTTCAAGCATTTCCCTGCAAGGAGCAGCAGAGCAGCTACTCATGTTGAGTGATGTCCGGGACCCACGCCTCAGGCAACCAGGCTCCCAAAACCATGCTCCTGTCTAAGTTCCTACCCATTGCTGTGGTCAGCCAAGCTAGGGAGCAACTCCCTAAGGGCTTCATTTTGGCCAGAGTTGCGCATGCTCTCTGAACCCAACCACCCTTAACACAAACTGAGTGTGCAGAGTTGCTCAGACAGGTCCATACAGAGGTCCTGCATATTCAGAATTTGCTGGTTTTGGTAGAGTAAGAGCTTAGAGCTTCCTGACTGACCTGGTCTCCAGCAAAACAATTTCAGCATAGCTCCATGCATAGCTTCCTCCACACCCCAATAATATTCAACATGCAAGATCAGGCAGCAAAAGTCTCACTCCTTGCATGTGCACCAAATTTTATCAATGACCCAGCTTTTTATTTGAAAGGCGTGCATACTTTCCAAAAGTGCATACCATGCCAGCAGCAATTGGTAACATGTGTTTGCAAAACCTGACACTCCTGCTGTCGTGGCTGTAGCAAAGCTGAAAGAAAGTAGCCCTTATAGCTCCACTCACCCTCAAGGGATGGCAGGCAGCTAGAAATGCCCAGAGCACAAATTGTGAGTGTTTTGGAGCGCGTCATCTCATCAAAAAACTGCCAGCATGAAGGGCAGCATGGGGCAGCATGCAGCACTCAAAGTCAGCATGATAGGCAGATGCACAGCATGACAGGCTGACTTACATGGTCAGCATGACAGGCAGCATGGCACGCATGCGACGCACAAACTCCTGCCCAGACAGCTCCCGCACGCTAGAGCTGGTGTCCCGCTCAGAAAAAATGTGGTTGATGAGGAAAGCCTGCAAGTGTACGCAACGCGCACAAACTTCACATTGACAACAGCATACTAGAAGGCGTTCAGTTTCACCTGGAATGTCTGATGCCCATGACCTTGCAGCGTAAATAAAATAAGTGGAAGCTTCCAAATTAGAACTTGATGCTTGTCTTTTGGAATCGATGCTGGCAAGAAGTCTTGCATTGTTTTGCATGCATTCCGTCAAAACCAGCAAGAATGAAGCATTGGGCAAGTTAGAGCTGCAGTGTAAAGAGCACACAAATACACACGCACACACATACGCACACACGCACACCTTTTGGTCGTCCAGGAGGTTCAACGAGTCTTTGCCAAAGCCCAGGCCCATTTTGTCCAGGCCCTCCACAAACTCAAGCCTGTCTATGACCTCGTCCACAGTGCTCTCATACCTGATGCGCAACAAGATAAGTAATGTCTGAGTGTCTGCCATTCTTGCCATGTTAGATGAATATTTATACAAGAAGGAATACAAGGCTGCCTTAAAGCCTAAGCTGTAAGCTCAAGTAATGAATACAGAAGCGTAGACGAGTTTGATTTTACAGTAGAGGATCCAAGATCGTACTGTAAAGGAAGGAACAGGCAGGGGCTGCCTGAAAGCCTAGTGTGTTCTGGCACAGGGTCCGCTGCAGTGTCCCTTCATCCAGAGTGGAGGCAGGGTGCCTTTAGCTAAACTTTCCTTCCCTGCTTCATAAGCCACTTATGACAAACGCGTAGGGTACTTACAATCCTTTAGGGTGTAGGGTGTCTACGGCCTACACGTGCCTACCAGTGCTGTGCCCTTACGGCTGATGGCGTTGGGCGTTACATAACTTAACGTAGTTTACGTTTTTTACCGTAAAAAAATGAAATCCTGGCCGTAAATGCCGGTAATGTTTTTCACATCTGACAATTTGGCTTATCCAATTACAGCAATTGCGGAAAATGTGCACTGAAACAGCTGACTGAAATGCCAAATTCGAGAGGTATCTCAGTTTGCTGCTCAGTCCAAAACCAAATTCAAGCTGAATTCAGACATGTTAGAATCTGATTACGGCTTTTGAGTTCACTCGGAAGCCTGTGAGTTCACTCGCTTGGCAATGAGTTCGAACTTTTGGTCACTTTGAGTTCCTGACGCCGTCAGTGAGACGGTGAGTCGTTCACACCGATACTGACGATTCCATACCGTCAGGAAAAAACACAACGTAAATAATGGTGGTGTGACGTCAACGTTAAAAAAAAACATTGTTTTACGGTGGCAAAATCAATTTACGCCGTTTGGGCACAGCACCGATACCTGCACATGCACCCATGCTTATACATGCCTACACATGCACCTGCCACTGACAAAATCATTGTACGACGCTTTTGCACGCTCCCCGTGTCATCCCCCTCCCCCCCCCGTTTTACAAGGGTGCCAGCTTTGAGCGAATGGGTGCCAGCACATCATATGAGTGCCAGCTTCACATTGGTGGGCATGCACTTATCATATGAGAGAAGGGCTGCACCTCAGGGCAAATCCTGCCTGCATGCAGCCCAAACAGCAGGGATCATCCTAGAACTCACCATCGATGGGCTGCCCTTTCGATGTTGCCAGGTGGAAACATGTCGCACTGCAGGCAAAGCAGCACAAGAGCACCCCGTGTACATGCAAGAATTCAGGCGCAAGCAACCCTAAAAGCAGCATGCAACAGAGGAGAATGGAGGGGTGCGAGCAAGATCTAATGAATTGCAAGCTGGTGGGGACAGCAGTTGCCTTGGGGGTTTATTCCCAGTGCCCATACAAAATGGTGTGCAACTTGAGGACGTGTCTATTTTTTCGAAGCATCTTTAGGGTGCAATTCAGGACTGCCATGCTATCACAATAGGCACGGCATACAATAGACAAGGCATGGCCCGCTATTAAACACAGTGTTACCTGGAGGAAGTCTTCGGGAATGGATTCAGTTAACGGGGCTGCAGCGCACAGGAAATTGTTGGGAGACCGATACAACAGCTCGGTATCACGGTCCTCCTGCGTGTGTACACATACGAGAATTGTACAGGAGGGTGGACGAAGACCAGTGCCCTGCGCTCATATGTAAAGCCACGTTGTAAGCAGGCTTGCTAGGTGCCATCGTGGATCCAGAGGTGAAGCTGAAGGACCATGAAGCTTTGGGATAAGGGGGGAGCCAGGGCCTTTGTCTCAAAATTTTGTGTTGCTTCTCCCTGCCAGGGATAGGGATAAGGGAGCTCCGGGACTTATAACCCCAATAAGCCATAGCATTAATGCAATAGGACTCCTCAATACTCTCCCTGATACCTTCCAACAAAATGATTTAATCTGATGCTGGTTGCACGTAGCTACACCAGCCTAAGGTTTGCCTTGATGTGCACACAGATTTCAGGAGACCAGTTGCGCCTAGCGTGTGGAGCAACCAACGCGCTTCCTCCTGCTTTGTGCGGTTGGTGAGACCAGCTAGGTCATGCCCTCGCTCTGCCCATGCAGCTGCTGTTGAAAGACACATGAGCACAGACAGGAAGCTCCAAAAAGGGCTGAGCATGAAAGAGCACAGCAACAACAACAACAGCACCAACAATGACAACAACAACAACTAAAGGGCTAAGCATGACATGCAAGCACACAAGATGCACGCGGCCAGGCCTGATTGCCAGGCCGTTTTGACTAGGCCATGGTGTTACAAACCACCATTAGCCAGACCATTCTGACACAGGCGTCCTGGACCGAGCCATCAGGACCCAGACCATCGCAAACCTAACCATCAGGACCCATGCCATACTGACAAAGGCATCCTAACCCAAGCCATCAGGACCCAGGCCATTGTGACCCACCTCGATGACGATACTGTCATCCGTTGTGTTCAAGTCCAGGTGCTCAGCCCTGCATGTCAGAGGAGGCACACCATCATGGTGCGTCGACACCAACACAGCACTCAGCACAGTTTGCAGGGCAAGCATGGACAGGCAGGGCGCAGGATGGCCATGTCCACACAAGTTGAGCAGCTTCTATGCTCCAAGGCAAGCTTCAAAGCTCAAAGCTCCTCTGGTAACCATGCGCGTGCGCATGGCAACAGTTGTGACCGCTGTACCTTAGGTTTTTGAGTTGGATTGTCCCCTCCGAAGTGGCAGTCTTGACTCTGCCCACACGTGCATACATCAGCACAGAATTGATCCGGCCACCAACAACCTGTCAGTGTGGAGTACATCCACCATGGCTTTGTCAAGTGCTAAAGACAACAAATGCAAGATGTTAAGGGAATGGAGAGGACAAGGGCAAAGGCAAACTTTTTTCGTGTTTGCAGACCCAACGCAGCATTGCGGGGCTGAATCCTCAGAGCGGTTCACAGAAGCAGCATGGACAACAAGGTTGCCAGCAAGAGATTGTGGTTCTCAAGTAAATCAACTTGCACCTTCACAGCACCATGAGGGGGACTGACGGGGCACGCCCTGTTTAAATGTGATACGCACAGCGTCAATGCTGGGAAATTGCACCATGTCAGGCCATACAGGGCAGCATTGACGAAGTGCGGGTCACATTTACACAGAGCGTGCGCCGCCAGTCCCTCACAATTCTATCATGGTGCAAGAGGAGGTGCACCATGTCAGTCCATACAGGGCAGCATTCAAGCAGTGTGTGTCACGTTCTCTCGCGGCGTGCACCAACAGTCCCTCATAATTCTATCAAGGTGCAAGAGGAGGTGCACCATGTCAGTCCATACAGGGCAGCATTCAAGCAGTGTGTGCCACAGTCACGGGGCGTGCGCCAACAGTCCCTCATAGTTCTATCAAGGTGCAAGAGGAGGTGCACCATGTCAGTCCATACAGGGCAGCATTCAAGCAGTGTGTGTCACGTTCTCTTGGGGCATGCACCAACAGTCCCTCATAATTTTATCAAGGTGCAAGAGGAGGTGCACCATGTCAGTCCATACAGGGCAGCATTCAAGCAGTGTGTGTCACGTTCTCTCAGGGCGTGCACCAACAGTCCCCAAGGACCAACACAAGCCCACCTGGAGGTCAGGCTGCTGGGGCTCAGTCTCCCAAGGGTAACGCGTGTCAAGGGCAAGGAACCTGGAGCCAAGGGAGAGCATGCAAGCAGTGGATGGGTGGCACACTACCAAAAGCAATGTGCGAGGATGCGATTGCTGAAGCCGAAGAATAAAAGATGGGATGCAGTCCATGAGAAACGCGGTCCTGCACAACCCATCAAGCAGCCGCTTTAAAAGCAAAGTACGTACATGTGTGTGTGTGTTTTGTGTGTGTTGGGTGGGTGTGGATGTGGGTGCGGGTGTGTGGGTGTGGGTGTGAGTGTGGGTTTGTATGTGTGTGTTCGTGTGTGTGTGTGTGTGTGTGTGTGTGTGTGTGTGTGTGTGTGTGTGTGTGTGTGCGTGTGTGTGTTCGTGTGTGTGTGTATGTGTGTGTGCGTATGTGTGCGTGCACCTGCATGTCCACACATATGTCCCTGAGCAGACAAAAGCAATGGAGTGCTCCCCTAGTTTTTGTAACTTTCTGCTGAAGCCCTTGCTTGCCAACTCCAGGCTCCTCCCTGCACCATATGGCCTGCTACTTTCAACAGAAACCCTGCATGGTGTGGCCTGCTCCTTCCTACCGAGGCCCTTGCTGGACATCTACATGCTCCTCCCTGCACTGCTTGGCCATCTCACATGCAGCCCTGGCTTATCATTTTCAGGCATACTTATTGGCCCTCCGCACACTCACTTGTCATCAATGCGTAGGGTGCTGGCGTTCACTCCGCTCTCAACGTCGGCTTCAATGATGATTGGCACAGGCCGAGCATAGATGCCCTTCATGAGGACCTGCGCCGCACAAGAGGGACAACGTCGGGTAGGCACCAATTGATACAGATAGATACAAGATGGAACAGTATAGATAGATACATATACGTCAATAGTTGATACAGATGTTGACATGGACATCAATCACAAGAACAGTCATATTGATATAGAGGTTGTTTTTTTGTTCAGCAAGGCCTGCAGCCCTTTTGAGCGTCCAGAGAGACATCCCCTCCTTGATTTCTTAAGAAAGGTAAGGCAGGGCATGCTGTCCTCATTGCCAATACTTTAATCCTGTTCAAGTACAAGCTCTAGCCATACTGTGCATGTGGGTCACGTACAAGCTCTAGCCATATTGTGCATATGAGTCCACCTGTCACGTGCACTGCCTGGTAGATACCAGTACGCAACAATAGGACATGGGTGAATGTAAGCCAAGCCATGCACACCACTCAGAGATGGGCGGAATCAGCACTGGGCTGCAGCACCAGTGGCCAAACCAAAACCCCTAAATCCTAACCTTGTACAGCACAGACCTGAAGGCAAAAAAATATTGTATTTCCACATGCAAGCAAATTGACTGTGAAGCAAAGGAGTGGAAATGCCGAGGCTCCCAAAACAGTCCCGGAAAAGATATTGCTCTAGGACCAGCCATGCAGGTGCACGAAATCCAAGCAGGCAGCCTGAACAGGCCAGGTAGCATAGGCTCACCTTTACCAGCAGGGCTGCTTTGAGCAGCAGAATGCAGCTTGGGCAAAGTCTGGTAAAGCATAAAGATTTTGTTGTGGACACAAAGAAGGCACATGGGCCCTCAGGCAGTCCCTTGCAACACCCTGCAACCTTTGTTGCATACAATACCCTTCCTACCCCCCCTCCTTCCTTTCCAGGTCTATCCCTTTCTTATAATGCCCCACAGCTCACCACAGCACACTGGTCCTCGCACGAGTCCCTTTCTCCAGGCACTGAGGAGTGCAAGCACTCATTGCTGCGCACGGAGATGACGACATCATAGTGCGAGCAGCCCGTGGTTGCATTCATAGTAATCTCCTCCTCTACGGTGGGCAGCGGGACGGGCTCCCTGTGCACATGTGCATTGGACAGCATACTGATAGGAGCAAGGAGGAGATGAGTTGTGTAAGCTGGCAGGCACCAGGGATTCAACCACCTGTGCCCCAACGTGTTTGCTGGTGCACACTTTTGGCTGTATGCTGTTTCATTGCAACAGGAAAAAGCCAGTGTTGATCAAGCAAAATGTCACATATTGGTTGGAACGATCATTGCAGGCAGTGTATGTTTGTAGTGAACTCCACAAGCATGATCTCTTGTCGTGACTGAGGTTTGATGAAAGATGCATTTATCCTGATTCTTCAGAAGCAAAGAAAGCACTTCAAGCCCCAAAACCCCTTTCACGGTTAAATACAGGTACAGGATCGCTCCTTCTACCCCAACCAACGAGCATGACACTATTAAAACAATTCCTCACACAGACACAAACACAAAGCATCCTGGCACGAATGCACTGCCCTAAGCCCGTGCTCTAACAGCAGCAACACTTACACGCTGGCCCCCTCTCCCGGCGCCCCCTGCCAATAGATGGAGTAGTCTGAGCCTGGAGTAGGGGCTATCTGCACGTGGCATGCGCTGGTCTTGATTGTGATGGACCTGAGCCGCCTGCGTGGGATGCCTAAATTGCAGAGGAACCTGCGCGCGCGACGCACAGTCAGCCGCATAACACTTGACTGCCCAGAGCCACCAGGGCCATAACAGTACATTTGCGCCACAGCAGGGAGGAGCTGAGACCTTGCAACATCAGGGACCCCATGCACCCTGCGTTCGTTGTTGTTGGCAGGCAGGGAACTGTGGAGGAATACAACGCAAACGAGGCACCTTGCAGCTCTGTCCATATCTTGATGCATTTTCTCAAGGCACACAGCCTCATGGGACACAGCCTCGTGGCAAACATGCATGAGCAGTCATGCAGCACTCCGGCATCAAGCTGGCCACCTCTCATGATGCTAAGAGGAAGGGAAAAACTACGCAAGAATAGCCCGCTCACTGTTGGTCTGTGGGCTCACTCCTTTCCAACCCATTGTCCTCGAAGGCCTTGGGTTGGCCCCAGTTGCCAAAGAACAGAGGCAGGCTTCGTCCTTGGGAGCTGTCTGCCACAGGACTCAAGCCTTGTGCGCTCATGCCGCCCGCTGCTCTTGTAGAGTTCACACCTGTGGGCAGCAGCAGGGACCGTTGCAAGGGGTGTGGCAGTCAGAGTCAAAGGTGCCAATGCTTGAAACCCAGATATATGGACAGCGGCTTATCAAGGGTTAAGAGCATCAAAGTGTTTAAATGGTCGCATTGATAACTGTGTTTAAATAAAGCCATTCTTAGTGGCACAAGGAGTGAGAGACAGAGGCAAAAAAAGCTGTGCAAGTTTAAGGGCGCACGCAGGAGCAAACTAGGTCCACAAAAAAGGCTTAAAACCTAAAGAAAAGTGCAAGAGTAATGAGTCCAGCTAGTCAGGTTGCCAGGAATGCAGGTGCTAAAGAGAAAGTGCGCGGTAGACAGCAAGCATGAGAGAGAGAGAGAGAGAGAGAGAGAGAGAGAGAGAGAGAGAGAGAGAGAGAATTAAGGATTTTACAGAGCCATTGTGTGTGCATGCATGCGCAGCTGGCACGCACTGAGCAAGTCTGTACGCCTCGATAAACAATTCATCCAGAACAGCAACCACAACACCTACAGGAAAATGCCTAGGCAGATCTGTGCAAGGAGAGTTGTACATCGGTGCAAGATTTAATTAGTTGACCAGTGTCCCCTGTAGGCTGCATTACACAGTGTTGCTTAAACCAGCAGTGGTTGTAGCAACGGCACATCGGAGAGGTCGTAGCAAGGGCACATCAAGAGGCGTAAAGGGTCAGTGAAATTGCAAGAAGGCATATAGAAAATGAAAAGACTTACCAGCGCCGTAGAGGTATGCAGCATAGTAGTCAGGATCAAACAACCGCAGTATCCGATTCCTGCAAGCAACAAAGCAGAGGAATCAGCCCTCGTACACATCTCCAGAACGCAACGAGTCTAAAGTGGGATGACATCTGGCAAATGCGCTTGGTGCTGTGAAAAATAAGGAGGGCTGATGAAGGAAGACAGGTATCACAGTTGGGGTACAGAGAGCCACTGTGTGGGCCTCTGCTTTGCAGCAGGCATGCAGAGAGAAGACAAAGCAAACACGAGAAACAGCTTACACCCACTCCAAGGCAGGGCTTACAGTCAGGTCGGCCAAGCAACCCCAAAAGAATTGAAGCAAAGTAAGTATGCAGAGCAGTTGAGGGTGACTTACTCGGTACTTCTGTACAGTAAAAAAAAAATGAGGCTGGGGCCCTAGGAGTGAGTCAAGGGCACTTTTTATGGCATTTTAGGCCACTTTTGGCCATTCTCAGAAAGAGGGTGCTAAAATGCCTGCTCTGACACAATTTTGTCCCATTTTTGGCTCTCAAGTAGGTATTGGGTGACACCTAATCCATTGGAGTGAAAGAATGGGTGGGGAAAAACTTGGCACCAAAGCGCTTAGTGCATGAGCGCACCTGCTAGACAAAACTGGTGCGAAACTGGAAACCAAGCAAGCGCTGTGTTTGGCCACGACCTGAGTATGAGGACCTGCTCAGCACATTTCTTGGCAATGCTTTGCCAAGTTTGGGGGCCCAGGAACGGATGTGCGCATTCCTGTTCAAAGCTGGAAGCAATTTCAACCAAGGATCTTTGCTCAGTGCTCCATTCAGCACTTTGTCAGCATGAGACTGCTTTTTTGCTCAAAAGCCTTGATCTTGCTCAATGAGAACTCCAGAACATCTCATCCATGGTAATCCGACAAATTTATTCATAGCAATGGTGCTGGATCAAGCGGCTCTCCAATCCGTTGACCCATTGCTAAGTCTTGGTTTCTTGCCTTTTTCCCAAAATTGAGCTTTGGGGAGGATTTTCTTGGGCCCTCGTCCCAGCCCCCCTGACCCCCCAGAATCTACTCCAGATGAAGTGCTGAGCCATCACTGCTGATCAGGCAAGCCGGGAGATAGCTTCCTGCGGACCCTATTTTGGCAGGCATTTTTCCAGCTTTCTGGCCCCACACCCCCCGGCACAAACTGAGTATGCAGAATTGCTCAGATATGTCCAGACAGAGGTCCTGCACATTTAGACTTGGCTGCTTGCATGGGGCGTCAACTCAAACCTACTTGGCTGACCCGACTTACAGGTAAGGCTGGCAAATTCTACATGCACATGTTCCAGATTTTTTGCAGGGAAAATGCGAATTGTATGGCGTATAAACATGGAATTGTCAAAGCTTACTTATAGGCCCTCAAGCTGCGGCTTACCTGTCCACATAGTAGTCCCCTGGTTGTGTGCCGTAAGGGTTGGTGGTGAGGTTCCGTGCGCCAAAGGAGCCGGCAGCGTTGGCTAAGTCAACAGGGATGCCGTTTTCGGTGAGGCATGATTCTCTGCAGCAAGCGGGAAGTACCAAGGAAGAGGGCATAGCAATACTTGAGCACAGCATGTCGGCACTGTTCAATGAATTTTGCTGCTGTTGATCAGGTTAATGGGCATCGTGCGGCTAATGGGCATCGTGCAATGATATTTTTGCCACAGACCACCCGGGGACCAGGCCATGGCCGGAAAAACAAAGCATGGCTAAAATCAGTGTGCACTGATGGGCGCTCAAGATGTGCAAATGCAGATGCTTTGCTAAATAGCTGTCTCAGACAGGAAACACAAATGCGTGGCCTGCGAGAAAATACACATGGCACTTCGTCGCAAATAGCAGCCATACCTGCAAAGGAGGACCTACCTGCAAGCTGTGAGGTTTTGGACCATGGGCAGACCTGTGATGGGGTTGTTGTACTGCTGCTCCTGATCTTGCTCACGATCAAGGCCCAGCAAGTCCTGCATGGGACCATGTGCCATACAAGAGAGCTAACTGGGCAACTGGGAACACAACCATGCACCAACCACTAGGCCACCACTATGCGTGTTTTTCATTAGCTTGCACTGTTTGTCTGTTTTAGTTATAGCAAATGTGGAAGGTTTGCCAAGTTTTGTTCGCGAATGAGCATTACACAATACGTACATGGAATTGTAGCTCTAAAATGCATTCTGATGCCACGCGCGCGCACACGCACTCACACACACACGCATGCACGCACACGTACACGCACGCTCACACGTACATCCACACGCACATGCATACGCACACGCACACGCACACGCGCGTGACGGTGAAGACATTCAAGAGGGTGCTTTCTAGAAAATGTGCTGCAGGGGCTTCCTTTGTGCGCCTTAAAAAGTGCGTCCTGTCTTGAAATTTGTATGCTCATGTTGAGCGCATATTGGGTAAAGCGACTGTCTGAATAGTCTTGATGCGTATTGTTGAAGTTGCTGCCATATTGCTGCTATCTTACACAGCCATCCGCAAACTGTGGACCCATACCATTAAGCCTTTGACGCACCCGAATGTTCCAGCCAGCAGAATGCTTGCCATCAGATGGGAAAAAGACAATCCCAGCCGCTCTTGACCCATCCACAAATCCTCCTGGATCATCACAGATGGTGATATAATCATTCAAGCACTGCCACTGGATCTGTCCATGCCATGATGCATGCAAATTAGGGCCTTCAAGGAATACAGGTACGTGATTAGTTGGTTGCATTAACCTGTGCTATACAGAGAGCAATTTTCTCAAGTAGAAGCCTCAAAGAAGCCTTTCTGTCCCTGGTGCTGTGGGCCTCGCTTAGAAATGAGGATCAACAACAAATTTGTGGTGGTGGGTAGGTATAGTCTATCACTGGTGCCCTGGTCCTTGCCGCAAAAGAAGAATCAACATAAAATTTCTGAGATTGGGTAAATAATTTGCCTTAAAATGGATGGCAAGTCAAGAAAACACCTTGAATTCATATCCACAAAAGAGAAGGGAGATTGAGAGAACACGAGTTGGCGAGCAAGGTTGTGGCAGCTGTGCTTCCTTCCAAGAAGCAACAAACAGAAACTTGGAACCTGCTGGTTTGGGGACTTAGGTAACGTTTGGTAGAGTCAGGTGCACCTGTTGACCCTTGACAAGCCATCATGCAAGCTGGGCTCAGCAGGCCATTAAAGGAAAACAACATTCACCGATCATTGAATGCAACTGCACTTTCCCATGCATTAGCAAAAGACGCAAGACGCATGCGAATTAAACATACCAAAAGGGGTATAATAGTCGTGCGTCCATAGCTGCAGGCCGCTTGAAGGACTGGAAGACAATTTCACCTTGTACACTGTCTCCTCAAAAGTGGTCTCCTGGATGGGCATGGGTTGTGGTTTGTGATTCAAAGGGTTGAGCAACAGGTGGAGCAACCTGGGGTCCACGTACGAATTCTGGCAACTTCCTTCCAGAGGAGGGCAATCCTTCACAAAAATTGCGCACATCTTAGCAGAAGGTTGTCAAGATGCCTTGCACTGCACTTGTAACTGAGTGTCTTTGCTGCTTCAACGTGCAAAATCTCACATGTGGCAGAGGAGGCATGCAAAGGCACAAGAAGGCAGATGATCAGAGTAACACATAGGATAGGAAGGCCTCATGCGTCTCAAGCTGCGACATGTATGCATGCGCAAAGGTTATGGGGCTTATGCCCGGCATCAAGAAGCAGCTTAAACACCCACCAGCTTGCCGCCCAGGTGGCGCTCATTGTAGCGCCCCACAATAAACATGTACGCCATCTGCGAGGCCAAAAGTGAAAAAGTGGTGTGATGGCGCAGCATGACATAACAAGGGAGGCATGAGCATGCTCAACCAGCCATGACCAAACATGATGCTTAGGTCATTACGTATACTGGCCTCCATCCTGCTTAAAATGTCAATGGCATCTGGCACAAAGCAAGAAGGACATAGCTGGAAATTAAAAGGGCAGCTTGATATTTGAAGCCTAGATTGCACTTAAATTCAGCTACTTTGCTGATGCGACAAGCACTTTGCAGGGCATATGGTGCCATATCTGATCTCAGATTCACCGATCAATTGCTGGCTAGAGATCGAAAAGGCTTCATGGACATTTATTCTGTGGGGAGACGCAGGTGATGTGGGTGTAAGTGTGGGTATGGATGTGATGAGGGTGTGGGCGTGGGCGCATGCAACGCGCAGCTCGTGGGTGTGAGTGTGTGTATGTGTGTGTGTGTGTGTGCGCGTGTGCGTGTGTGTGTGTGTGTGTGTGTGTGCGCGTGTGTGTGCTCGCGCGTACGTGCGTGCGTGCTTGTGTGCAATTCAAGTGTGCACCAGAACTTGGACACCAGAAGCAGCTCTCAGATGCATTTTTAGACAAGCAAATACAACACACCAGAGCGGCATTCAGACAGAGAAAGGAAAGGATCTTGAAGGTCATGAGGACCTGGCCGCGCGTGTTTTTTGCCTGCAGAAAAGGGAGGTGGAAAGGGGAGAATAATTGAGACCTTTCCTCATCTGCAATCCAATCATTCAAGCTAGACATTCCAGCAGGAAAGTGACAGAAATGATGCACACTCTCAAAATGCAAGCCTGGCCTATCCCAATTAACCAGGATCGGGGCCGATCAGCCACGGCTGTAGGCCTTTTCTTAATTTAGTAATGAATGGATGCAGAGAATAAAAATGGTGTGCAAAATCAAGGATAGCTTGGCAACATGGCAGTATAACAATTGTCAATAAGAGCTTTCCCTCCAATATTGGCTCTTCATGTGTTTTACACTTCTGCCAAAAGGTTTAGTCAGGATATACCAGGTAATAGGCAACCTAGCTCATTGCTCTTTTGTTCTGGAAATATGCAAGATTGAAGTTGTTTTCCACTTGCTATGTAAGCTTGGTAAGTTAATGCCCAGTTGAACAAGCACGCGCCTTCCTTTCATCAAGCACAAAACCCAGCAGGCTACATTTAAGACAAAAACGTGCACAGGCACACACATTTCAAGCATGGTACAGTGGAAGAAGTCCTCATTGGAAGAGATGTCAGGCCCACGCACCAGCTTGTCCCTGTTTCTATGAAACTTGATGGCCAGGTTCCTTGCATTCCCTCTGATGGAAAGTGCCAGCTTTGCCAGCAAAGGGTTTCCTGAGTTCTCCATCTTGTGGAACACAGTCAGCGTCTCTATGTTCAATGGGGAGCTGACTGCTGCTCCGGACATCACATTGGGAACAGCTGTTGCTGCTTCGCCACCGCCTCCGTTTGCCACCATTGTTGCTTCCCCTTGACTGGAGTGCTCGCTGCCTGCATCATCATTCTTGTTTCCCTCGCCTTGCTTGCCACCAGCATTGCCAGGGAGCCTCAGGCTGACGCTCTTCCTCTTGCTGCTTCCCTCTGTGAACCCGTGCAATCCTGGGGCTCTGGCGCTGGGCTCCTCCAACCGTTTCCATCCACCTTCGTGGGAAATTAAATTCCCTCCTCCAGGTGCACCCCCCTGCTCATCCCCCTGTCATATTAAGGATCATGCATAGGAAAATTGTAGCTTGGAGGGATGGCATGAAGGAAAGGTAGCTTGCATTTCCGCAGGCGGATAGTAAATGCACATGCAAGCATGCGCAAGCATTCCTCTTTGTGCAACCTCATGGCCAAAGGAGTTTCTGTAAGGTGTGGACACCTTCTATGATACATACCTGGGCATCTGGGTGAACCCTGTTGCCCGTCATGTGCTTGCCTTTTCCATTCCCAAATCCGACTCGCGGGCGTGTGCCATTGGCCCTCACCAAGTCTATGCAACAATCATAGACTCATGATATACGTTTATATCAAACAATCAACACTTGTTGATCTCCAAGAAGTTTTTCGAAAATCTTTTCAAAGCTTCGAGCCTACCCATAAGTGCCCATAAATAGGTGGTTCATCATGTGAAACAGTCATAGAGTTTCACACACACATACACATGGGGAATCACTTGACATCTCGTTTTAGGACGCCTCAACTTGAATTTGATCAAACAGGCCCTTCAACAGGCCCTTGTTTGTTTCCATGCATCTCCGGCTCAAAGGTGGTGCTTGTGCAAGCCCTTGTGTATGGAGGACGCATCGCCCTGCTTGGTGCAAGGCCTCTCCTGTGCTACGTCTGTGCCAGCTGGAATCATGTGCATAAATACATGGGGATGTGAAATGGCAGCACCTGGTGTCCAAACTGCCATAACAGACAGAGTCAGAGCAGACCACACAGGGCACCTTAGAAGCTAATTAAAGTGTTATTGAGCTCCTCTATATCCTCTCTAAGGGCATGCCGGTGCCCAGCCGCACATGCGACCACAAGGAAAAGTGCCCCTCGAAAGGCCCACGATGTACGGAGGTTACAAATGCAATATTTATATAATCGTTGATTTTATAATCAAATCAAAACGTGCATTTCCACCTGCACCTTGGGTGGTTTTAGCACTTGGCGATTTTGTGTGTGTATGGTGCACAAAAAAGGCTTCCAGGATTTCCCTGAAACTTTTTATGTTGAGTAATTGGGATAATAAAAAAACATCTATGAAGCCAGATCTGGGAAATTTTTAAGGGTTGGGGAGCTGCTGCTCAAGCCTGCCGTGCAAGTGGGGGCTTAAATGTGTGTGTGCTTTGAGGAAGGGCATTCACCCGACCTTTTCAGCTTTCCTGAAACTTTGTATCTTGAGTAATTGGGATGATTTAAAAACGTCTGTGAAGTCAGATTTGGGAAATTCTTAAGGATTGGGGAGCTGCTGCTTAGTGTTTCCTTGCAGGCAGAAAAGATGAGTGAATTATGAATGCTCACAAAAAAGATCAAGAAAAATGCTAAAGTTGCAACCAACCAACAATCCAGCCTATTTCTGCAAAAAAAGGCGCATGCAAAATGGATCACCACGATGATAGAAGCCATGCAAGAAATGGAGGAAACTCAGGAGGGCAGGAGGACAGGGAAGAAGAGAGTGGGAAGCCACGGCTGGCTGGTGGTAGGGATGGAGGGGCTGAGGCAGTGAAGGGAGGGCAGGAGGGCAGGGAAGAAGAGAAGGGGAAGCCATGGCTGGCTGATGGTGAGGGGCGCTGAGCTGGTGATGCACGCTTTGAGGGCTGCACGCCGGAGGCTTGCTCTTCGCTTTATCCGGGCGACTTGCTCAGACAGGTTGCATAGCCAGGCTTGACAAATTCCAGGAGATCTCGAAGCGTATGCATGTCTTCCTCAGCACCTACATGGCACATGGCACAGGAGTAGTTCTGCCATGTTTTCTCCAGCTCATTTTGGGCAGGAGGCAAAGAAGAAAGCAATTGGAGTTCACAGTCAAGGACTGAAAAGAGTACAAAGCCCAAAGAATTGGAAGACACACCTGGCCTATACAAAGCTGTTATGATGACCTGCCACTGCTGCTCAAGCTGCTTCCTCCCGGCGCGGAATGCTGCTGCTGATTCTGAAAGGGGTGCAGGGGGGGGGGGGCCTGGGTGCGCGGGGGACTTCCTCTTCGCTGTCACTGCAAGGCTCAGGGTCAGCCATGATGACGTGCAGGGTGTCCATCACGTCCCATAGTTGTCCGTCTAGACCTTCACCTTGATCTGGGGCCTCATCCTCATCCACTGACATGGTTGGCTCCTACAGATTTGGATTACAATCTGCAATCTGCAACGATATTATAGGGACAGACTGCTTTATGCGCATAAAAAAGCCCTTTTCGTTTCTGCTTTGTGGTGGAGGGGACTCATGTCTCTTCTGAGCCAATGTGTCCCTTTTCCTTAAGGCGTGCTTGGTGCTTCTCCTGATGGAGTGGTCTGGGAGTGTGAAGCATCAAGCTTCACAGCCAAGGCTGTGGAGATCAAGTTGTCATGACGAGAGTCTGCTGCAACGAGAGTGTGCTGCAAGTTAGTTGAGTCAGTTGGACAGTTAATATTTATACCTGTGATTAAGCAGCTGTGGCTGCGTTTAGAGAACATTGGTTTGCACTCGTAATGCGCCATCCTTACTCTTGTTGTTTCCCCTAAGCCATCTTGCAAGAATCTAGATTAGCAGCAATCATCCACTGAGCCCGTGGACCATGTCAAGCTAGAAAGCCCCAAGCCCTAGGAGGAGGAGAACAGCAGCAACCCCCAGTTAAGTGTGTGTATCCAGCATTAGTGCGCACAGCGCGGTCTAGCCAGAGTAAGAAGTCACAAAGACTTGAGTTAGTGAGGGTCGCGCCGACTCTCCAGAACTTGCACAAGAGACTCTGTTTGCTAAGCCCTGGGTGCCCCAGTGAATCTGCTAAGTGCTGTACGCCACAGCATCAATATTTCCCTTAAGACACTGTTATGGCTGTGTCACTTTCTCAGCCTGACAAAGTGCCCACTTCCCTTTCAGGACAACGACAGCCATTGCTACAGGTAAGGGAGCGTGGGTGCAAGGCGATGCAGGGAAATCAGGATCATTCTAGCTGTTGCACGTTTTTAAAGTTGTTTATTGATTTGCTAACAAACAAACCTGTGCATGTTTCCAGGTTCAACCTCCAGGACAAATGCATCACAGTGACAGCAGATGTCTACGCTCAATGCCGAGTTGTCATGATGACCCTCAGCGTGCACGAGTGCCACCTCCTTACTGGCAACTGAACACCTCAGAGTCTTTTATTGTTCAGCGTGATCAGGGTTCGTGCATGTCCATATTGGTGGTGTTGAAGCAATTGTACCGGCAGTTTGTTTTGAAAAGGAAGGAGCCCAAATCAATTGATTTCTGGGTGTTTGACAAGTACAATGATCTTTTGGCCGCTACTGCAACGAGACGGTTGCGCTAGGCCATAAAGACCAGGCCAAGACCAGTGGCCGGATGCCACTTTGGCACCTTCCTATTCCTTTATTGCGGAACGGGGGGACTTGCACCCCATCCTTATGGCTTCCTACACACTCTGTCCGTGCTCACACCGGATATCTCTCTTAACTGGTACCAAACTTGTACCATTACAGCTACCAAGGCAGGCTGTGTCCTCCTGCCCTCCTGAGTTTCCTCCATTTCTTGCATGGCTTCTATCATCGTGGTGATCCATTATGCATGCGCCCTTTTTTTTGCAAAAATAGGCTGGATTGTTGGTTGGTTGCAATTTTAGCATTTTTCTTGATCTTTTTTGTGAGCATTCATAATTCACTCATCTTTTCTGCCTGCAAGGAAACACTAAGCAGCAGCTCCCCAATCCTTAAGAACTTCCCAAATCTGACTTCACAGACGTTTTTAAATCATCCCAATTACTCAAGATACAAAGTTTCAGGAAAGCTGAAAAGGTCGGGTGAATGCCCTTCCTCAAAGCACACACACACATTTAAGCCCCCACTTGCACGGCAGGCCTGAGCAGCAGCTCCCCAACCCTTAAAAATTTCCCAGATCTGGCTGCATAGATGTTTTTAGATTATCCCAATTACTCAACATACAAAGTTTCAGGAAAGCTGAAAAGGTCAGGTGAATGCCCTTCCTCAAAGCACGCACACATTTAAGCCCACTTGCACGGCAGGCCTGAGCAGCAGCTCCCCAACTCTTAAGAATTTCCCAAATCTAACTTCACAGGTGTTTTCAGATTGTCCCAATTACTTAACATACAAAGTCTCAGGGAAATCCTGGAAGCCTTTTTTGTGCACCATACACACACAAAATCGCTAAGTGCTAAAACCACCCAAGGTGCAGGTGGAAATGCACGTTTTGATTTGATAATAAAATCAACAGTTATATAGATATTGCATTTATAACCTCCGTACATCGTGGGCCTTTCGAGGGGCACTTTTCCTGGTGGTCGCATGTGCGGCTGGGCACCAGCATTCCCTTAGAGAGGATATAGAGAAGCTCAACAAAACTTGAATTAGCTTCTAAGGTGCCCTGTGTGGTCTGCTCTGACTCTCTGTTATGGCAGTTTGGACACCAGGTGCTGCCATTTCACGTCCCCTAAATACATATGGTGGTCTGCATGAAAAATAGAAACAAACCACGAAGGAAGTGAGAATACTCCCTATATCAATTAAGGATAAGGTGACCTTGGCTCAAAGAGCCATGAGTCTGTCTTGAGAGCAAAAGGGAAGCAAATGTGGGTCTGGTAAGTTTCTGGCAGCACGCGGCTCCTGGGCACCGGCGTTATGGTGAGTGTCTTTCTTTTTAATGGCACATCTGCTCGAGGTAAGTTTGTGCGCCTATTGCACAGAATGGGCATGGGGCTTCCGTGCAAGTTTAGTAGACATCTGCATGGTGTTTGAATGTCTATCCACATCTTTCCGGGCGGCAACATTCAATATTAGGGGGAGCGACACTTTGCTTGACTGTGTCAGGCATGGGGGGGGCGCTTCCTGACTGAACCTCCGGACTTCTTGGGGATTGGAGGGGGGGAGGCCACTGGGGGGGCTGCTTACGGGAGGACGAAATGCAAGCCTGGAAGGATGGCTGACAACCTGCTGGATCCGCATTAGTTTGTTGGTTGCTTCTGCAGCGCTGTTAGTTGGAGGGACTCACTATTAGTGCCAGCGCTGCCTTTTGGGTCTTTCCTTATGATAATGCACGCTGGCTGTTGCCAGCATAGACTTTCACTTTTACAGACTCATCGAGTCTTACCTGTCCCTATTCACCTGTGAATGAGTGGGGTAGAGCATTTTTGATGCTGCAGGAGCATTTCCTTGATGCACGCCACTTCATGTTCAATAATATAGTTTGCTTGCTTTGTCAGCTTGCTTACAAAGAAAAGAAAAGGAAAAGCTACGTAGGCAGAGAAAACTCTCCCTACTCCCTTCCCTTCCCTTACACCTGTTCATCTCACGAAGACTCAAAGTCAAGCTCAGGCTAAGATACATAGCAATTCAAATATAAAAGAGACTGCGCCAGCCAAAAAAGCCGCGTGCATCAAAGAAGGGTACAGGTATGCGACCTTCGAGTTATCCATTTCATCCTTTAGATGGTCGAGCTCACATTCCCTTGCTCCTCCCCAGTACGTTTGGTGTTGGTTGTCCAGGGATGAGCTGACACTGACACTGCAACCATGTGGAACTTATGCTGAACTTTACATGCTCATTTCATGCAGAGTGACTGTGCTTGTATTTCTTTCAGCAGTTAACACTTCTGAACTATCTAAATCTAAATCTAACACTTCTGAACTCAGCTCAAGACATCGTTTCCACACTCAGCTGACATTTATACACAAGTTTGGTTCGATTTGGTTACAGGCACCTTTTTGCTTCAGCTAAGCTGCCCCCGCAGGCAGGTACAGCTATGTAACCCTTCCCTTCCCTTCCCTATCCTGCACTCAAAAGGCTTGCTGTGTTCATAAGATGCTCCGATAAGGTTACAGACATCCTTTTGCTTGCCCTCGTTCCCTTCAGGTTCCTTGCCTTTATGAGGCACAGCATCGTTTCAAATAAACCCGTGCTTGTAATTCTGGTTGGTCAGCTGGTGAAATAAAGCTGCCTTCAAGGCTGGAAACTGAAAATTTCAGTCAAAGCTAGTTCTCTTCCATTTATGATTTGGGCCATTATTACGCACATGGTTTGCAACTAGTACATTTACATGAGCATGCACCCAATTAGTACAATTACATGAGCATGCACTCAGGCAAGCACCTGAGCAGGAAAACGGATTTCCTCCAAGTCTCCAGCAAAGTACTGCTGGTATAGTGACTATATTTTGAGGATCCTGGCCTGTCAAAAGCCCTCACAATTCCTGCACTATATGCGCTGATGGCAGCAACACACCACCACATATAGAAGTCCAGTTAGCGCAAAGAATCTTGCCAAACTAAGGCACACACCCAAATAGCATGCAAACAAATACAGACCTGAACTAGTTTTCATAAGCTCTGGGCTTCACCATCAGCAGAGCACAGCATCTAGCTCGACTTGGGTGGGGCATAGAAAGGGAAGGGCACCTCCAGCTCTGCTGCCTGCATAAGTGAACGGGAGTGGGCAAGCTTAGACAGAGCTGCCAACTGAAAGGATGTATGATGAAAGGGAAGAAGAGCAAGGAGTGGGGAGATGTTGCAAAAAGTGTGGAAAGGGATGGGCAAGTTCATGAAATCCCACAAGCCAAGCAGGTGCTGGAGAGGCAATACAAAAGGACATTCCCCAGTCCTGGTCCCACTCTAAGCACGGGGGTAGGACAAGGGGGGACGTTGCAAGCAACGCGGAAAATTGGCAAAGCCTGCACGTGCGTGCATGCTTGTTTGAGTGTACATGCATGCATGTATGGGTGCACGCACGCACATGTGTATGTGTGTGTGTGTGCCAGCATGCCACACCACTGACCACTGCACCAAGTAGCACTCCAGCAGCTTCAGCTAAGCTGCCCTCCTAGGCAGGTACAGCTATGTAACCCTTTCCTTTCCTTTCCACTCCAGCAGAAGTCCAACAACATAACAGCAGTACTCCAGCTGCAGCAAGTCCAGGCCTCCTCTTTTGCTGCTCCTTTCGCTCTCCGTTGACCAGCACTTGCGCATCTCATCGTCACCAAATGGTCCAGCTATTTAGGGAGCACTTCCAATCAAATTAGAAAGTGTAGTCGTCCTATTAAATTTGACCCTCTGCCAGAGATAGACCCCTTAATTAATGCTTTTTAGTCGAAGCACAGCACGTAACAGCGAGCACTAATAACCTTTTTCCTGGCCCTCCCCAGACACACTCTTGATGGTGCAGCGGCGATGTAGCAGCAACACCAACAGAGGGGGGAAGGAGCTGCTGAGGTGCCCTGGACGACGCTCTGGAGCTTGTTCAAACCTTTGTTTGGGCCAACCAGCGCACACCGTTGTCAAGTGAATGTGCAGAATTATTTAGCTGTTTCTTTAATTATCGACAACCCTTGCTCCACGGAGCCGCTGAGGATGACCCGCACTTTTTATAAATCTGTGGCGGAATTCAGCGCTGCATGCTCAAGACCTTCCCAAAGTTTGGCAGGCTTTCTAAAAGTATGTTTTATTGGGGGATTCCGAATTTCAAAGCCTGAGGTGCTGCGAGGGAGCCATACCAGCCTCGTGTGAACAAAAGTGAAACGCGCAAACCATAGGGCTTGCCCCCTGAGGCAACGCCCTTCGGGCACGCCTCTGGATGGGGGCTTCACCAAAATAGATGAGGAAAAAGTTTTGAGGTCCTGGCCCTTGCTGTGCGCGAAGATGGAGCCTTAGGGCCTAAGCCTTGAGGCCAGCTCCTGGAAGCATGAGTGCCTGCTATGGGATACCACGCTCTGCAGCATGGCAAGGTTTTCAACCTGGCGTGCTCAAGCCCATCATTGCAGGGAGCAGGAGCCTCACCTGCTTCTGCAGCTCATTCATATTGTTTGTATGGTAGATGAATGCGACATCCCGCTTGCGTGCTAGTGGTCCTCGGTCAACATTTGAGCTCACCTGTGCGAAACAGGTAAGTTTCCATTAAGACCAAGCAGCATCAAAATACGCAAAGATTGAAAGCAAAGAAGCACCATTGAAATGGCCAAACAGCTCTCTCAGAGGTGCATGACCTCGTGCACAATCCATGATCAAAAGGTGCCATACAATGTAGCATCCAGGACCTAAGCACTGGATTGACTCCCTTCAACTTACCCGCACAGCTGCTTGCAATCGCTTGTGAATCTGTGGTTTGAGCAAAAAGGTAGGGTAGGGTGAAGTCTGGAGTTGAGCACAGGTGGCTAGCTGCGGAACACAGCCATGCGTTTCCAAAAATGGATGGCAATCCTGAGCTCCACGACACGCACCTCCATGCACTTATGGTACTTTGCACTTCCCTCTGCCCTCACGCACTTCAAAGCCTCCTCTTTGAGTATCTAAGGGAGGAAGCAGGATTTCAGGAGAGGTTGAGTCAAGTGGCGAGCACATGCGTGTGAGCAGTGAGGTGTTGTGCACAGGTGTTGTGCACAGGTTGCCAGGCACCATCAAATCAAATGCTTGCACGCATGCATTTCTGGACACATACCTTGACCTTCTCTATGTTGATGTACTTGCGGGAAATGCGGTAGTTGGTGTTGTGAAAGAACACCGTGGGCTCTGCCTTCTCATCCTCCATGTCATGCAGAATGGGCTCCGCTGATGAGTCAATGCAGAAGCAAGAAGGTTGTCAGGGAACGACATCCAGCTGACAGGAGGCACCAGGGCAAGTATGCACTTGCAAGCGAAAACAGAGACAGAGGCCCATGAAAGCACACCCTCATCAATACAAGCCACCGCACACCTGGCCTAGCCCAGCGTTCCCCCTCCGTTTTTGCCGCTGACTCCCATATTCCACGAACTTTGTTTGCCCAGGCGCTGTCCAGCATGACTGCTTGGGCGTGCCTGGTATATCCTACGTCTAGAATTACTTGAAAGTCTTCATAAAAACTTAAAGTTTCGCTGCCCTTTCTCAAGTTTGAATACCAGGGTATGTTAGGACATACACAGTACACGTTCGTTGCATTACCATGCAATTATAATATGGTTATTTTCATGCAATTGCGAGGGTCACCTCATCTCGATTTCATGGTCTACAAGATCTGGCTGCTTTTTTGTTAGCTGGTGTATTCTATATTATTTTGTTTTGGATCCATGTATAAAACATGTCGTCCACTCCACCCCAGCTGAGTACAGAGCAAATCCAGAAGGTGTGCGCCATTTTCCTCATGCATTTGCCCTTTTTAATGGTTTACACACACACACACACACGCACGCACGCACGCACGCACGCACGCACGCACACACACAAACACACACACACGCACACGCACACGCACACACACCATACGCATGCATGCATGCATGCATCTTTGCAAAGCAACGTATTTCATAGCTGTGGCTATGCTGTTTTCTTTGCATCTCA
Organism: Dunaliella primolecta; assembly: GCA_914767535.2. Taxonomy (NCBI): domain Eukaryota; kingdom Viridiplantae; phylum Chlorophyta; class Chlorophyceae; order Chlamydomonadales; family Dunaliellaceae; genus Dunaliella; species Dunaliella primolecta. The sequence goes on along the minus strand of OU611751.1, from coordinate 4,818,936 downwards.
GATGCTGGAGGACAACTACAGCTATATCAAGGCTATTGTAGACCTTCATAATCTGGGACGCCCGGAGGAGGTTCAGCAGTAAGTATGGGTTTGTTGTAAAATGCCTGCTTTCACAATCAAACACACATACACACCAACACACAGCATTTGCAGGCAACCTTCTGCTCACTCATTCCAGAAAGCAATTTGCACTTTTGTTCGCATTAAGGTCTTTCCTGTTGAGCTTGGATAAGTGGAACAGATCCGTATTGCTGATGCTCAGGTATCAAGAGAAACTCCAAAAAAACTTAATGCAGCTTGCTGCGTTGGCTGACAATCAACCCCAACAAGCAGGTGCGGGTGATGCTGCTGGGTGGTGTCAATTTGCTTGATATGAGGCATGCTTTGATGCCATAGAAGTGGCCCATTGTTGTTCTAGGTATCATTCTGCCCTTCAATTGTTGTGATTTAAGATAGAGCGGGCCTCAGCTTTTGATAATTCCAGCACGGAAACTTGGAATTGGGTGATCGAAAAGGCGCAGAAAGATCAATGGATGTTATGCACATTTTTCGGTCATGGGCGCTGGGACCTCCCCCCTCTTCCCAGTGCCCCTTCTCCAATGAAAGGGATACTGATCTGCTCCTCTTCACATTCCGCATTCATTGCTGTGGTTGCTGCACCCAAAAACTGACCTGCAGCAGAGTTATGGGGCCAAAACTGGGTTGCAGATGCTCATGCATACCTGTCCTGCCAGGCACTCGCAACTGGCTTGCAATTCCGCAAACTGTCATTCTAACTTCACCATGCGATCGTACATCTTTATTGTCACCGTCTGGTAGTTTTGATTGATATGCTGCACCCCTGCCTCCACAAACTATACGGACCCCACTCTTGAGCATACTTCTAATTATCCACATTACCCTGTCCTTTTGATTGATTGAAAGGAGGCAACGGGCAGGGTTTGGGCTGAGTAATTCAACAAAATGCTAACGAATCTGTAGAAGTGGCCAAGGAACATTTCTGTTGGGGGGGGCTCCTAAAAAAAGTCTCCCTCAAACCCCTCTCCTCCCCCCCTAACCTCTTCCAGCGGGAACCATGTGTTTTGTATCAATAGCATTTAAGCTCAGGCTTTTGGACGAATGATTTTTGATAGGATTGAAGAAAGCATCTGAACATGGTCAAGCTTTTGCCCTGGCAACATGTCCTTAAGCAAATGTTCAGTAGTAAAAAGCAAGGTTTGCTCTGCAAATGCACACCTTCAATCTTTCCATGTCACATTGATGTCTTCGCAGGTTGAAAAGTGTGGACCGCAACTGCTCCATGAGGAGTTCATGTAAGGGCCTGTACTCATAAGTAAATGACCCGAAATGACCTGAATGGAACCAAGCCCTGCGCAATTAAGGGAATGTCCTGGATGGAGCTGATAAGTCCTTGCAGAGGCCTGTATTGTGAAGATAATGACAAATGACTGTAAAAAGAATGACAAATGGCCTGATTGTAGCTAACGAGTCACAAAGCTCCTCTTTGTCCACAGTTTTATTGCTTAAGAACATATCAATTGCAGAGCTGGAACGTAGTCCATGTTTGCAATATGAAAGTTCCAGCATTTTTGATTTTATTTTACTTCATGCTCAAATGCTTATGCTGCTGTTACTAGGTTGTGTCTTCTTCTTGTGTTACGCATTTAATAAGATCATTTTGAAATCTGACAAGTTAAAGCAAAAGAGAGAGAAAAGAAAAAAAACATATAGATGTATACTATACATCATGAAGGATAAAATGCTCCCTTTTCATTAAAAGAAAAACAACAAGAATTGTCCCCGTACAGCTTCGTGGACAGTATGCATCCCCTTTATTCAGCAATCATAATTGTTTTCATTGTGCAACATTTCGCACTGTTCTAGCAGGGTTGTCTTGACATCAAGAAGACTGTGAACGCATTTCCAGTGGGCCACTGTTGCAGATAAGCTTGTTAGTGATTGATTTACCAGACTTGGCTGCTTCCAATGAAACTTAGTCTGGAAAACAGAATTCCCTGGATTTAAGCAGAGTTAAATTCCAAGGGAAGGGGGTTGGAGTAAATCCTCCAATCCGGGAGATTCTCAACACGGAGAAACGATGCTCCGTACTGTCACTTAATTTTCCTTATTACCTGCTGGAGATGGCTTAAAATTTTCCAGAGTCACTGAAAGCGCAGTTTATATGACACGCATTTGAAGCAAATTCTGTGCTGCTATTTTGAGCATGGTCTGCAAGTGTCTGACCGCAATCCTAGCTTCTGAAGTGCCACACAGCCCATAGCCTGCCCTTGATTGGGGTGGGGTCACAACCAGCATGCGCTTCAGCTGGCCAATCCGCACGCGCACTGCAGGCTCTCTGCTTCTGCTTTTCTGTTTTGTTGTTATAGTCCTTCTGTCACGTTAAATCGTGGTTATTGCTGAATCACTGCAAAACCTAGAGTGTGAGGTGTGACCTGTATTTAAGTGGGGTTCTTTTATTGGATGCTCTCTCTTATTCAACCTTCTGTTCCACCCTCCATTGAGGTTTGGCGCTGTTTTTGTTATCCCTGGCCTTGCGCCAGGGGTGCCTTGTCTCTGATGTAACCCTAACCTGGTGAAGCTGGTCCAAACGCTGTGTCTGCCCCAGACATTCTCTACGTGCTGCAGCCGAGCCAGCACTGTTCAGCAAGACCAAAAGCAGCTTAGCAGCTATATGAAGAAGAGCTAAGCCGGTGCACTCGCAACTCCAGCCAACAGCTCGAGTGTACCCGTCCTTTGTTGCATGGTTATAGGCAACCCTGGACGTTAAACCATCTCATGGCGCCACCACGGGGAACGCACTCGAGAACCGTCTGTGCCAAGCACAGGCGCATTCTGCGCAGCGGGGGTCCAAGCTGCCAGCGTTTGGGGTTACATCAGCGGATGGGCGCGTGTCGGCGTGTGTCCTTAGAGGCCATCGGACTTTGGCCCTGGATATGTCTGAGCATGGACACGGATTCTGGAACATGGACTGAAGGTTAGAAGGCTGGGGGGACGCTTGCACTGCCCTGCATGCCTGGTGGGTGACAGCAGCACTGGATGCAGGGGGGAAGCTACTCTTATGCTTGAGCATCACACAGCCAGGAGCATATGTGTTTGTAAGTGTGTGGAGAATGTGGAGCCTTTGAAGGCATAACTTGTGAGTTGTGGCCAGATACATTGCCTTAGATGCATGATGGATTGTGCGCATTACTGAAGTCTGATTGTTTTTGGAAGCATTGAGCAGAGAGAGAACAGAGCTATAGGAGCACGAGAGTGTGCTGCCTTGATCATGCTGCTCCTGGGAAGAGCATGCCCTAGGGAGCGGCCGTGATTGTGGGCATTCGTAAGAGGCTTCAGAACTGTCGTGCGAACTTGAGTTGTTATTTGAAGGCTGTGTGTTGAACCATTGGTCATGGGTTAGGGCTCAGGATGTGTCTATATGAACATGCCACGCTCCTGGCAAAAACGTTGCCATGTTTTAATGTTGCATCAGAGACAAACAATTTGCACAACCAGCATTTTTCTGTGAGCAGGAGAAACATTAAGCAACATTTTTGCCTTTATTGTCATCAATATTGCTTAATGGGGGGGATGTGTTACCTGCTTTAAGAACAACAAATGTGCAATAACGGTGATTCAGCATGACAGCTGTCACGTTAAATCGTGGTTATTGCTGAATCACTGCAAAACCTAGAGTGTGAGGTGTGACCTGTATTTAAGTGGGGTTCTTTTATTGGATGCTCTCTCTTATTCAACCTTCTGTTCCACCCTCCATTGAGGTTTGGCGCTGTTTTTGTTATCCCTGGCCTTGCGCCAGGGGTGCCTTGTCTCTGATGTAACCCTAACCTGGTGAAGCTGGTCCAAACGCTGTGTCTGCCCCAGACATTCTCTACGTGCTGCAGCCGAGCCAGCACTGTTCAGCAAGACCAAAAGCAGCTTAGCAGCTATATGAAGAAGAGCTAAGCCGGTGCACTCGCAACTCCAGCCAACAGCTCGAGTGTACCCGTCCTTTGTTGCATGGTTATAGGCAACCCTGGACGTTAAACCATCTCATGGCGCCACCACGGGGAACGCACTCGAGAACCGTCTGTGCCAAGCACAGGCGCATTCTGCGCAGCGGGGGTCCAAGCTGCCAGCGTTTGGGGTTACATCAGCGGATGGGCGCGTGTCGGCGTGTGTCCTTAGAGGCCATCGGACTTTGGCCCTGGATATGTCTGAGCATGGACACGGATTCTGGAACATGGACTGAAGGTTAGAAGGCTGGGGGGACGCTTGCACTGCCCTGCATGCCTGGTGGGTGACAGCAGCACTGGATGCAGGGGGGAAGCTACTCTTATGCTTGAGCATCACACAGCCAGGAGCATATGTGTTTGTAAGTGTGTGGAGAATGTGGAGCCTTTGAAGGCATAACTTGTGAGTTGTGGCCAGATACATTGCCTTAGATGCATGATGGATTGTGCGCATTACTGAAGTCTGATTGTTTTTGGAAGCATTGAGCAGAGAGAGAACAGAGCTATAGGAGCACGAGAGTGTGCTGCCTTGATCATGCTGCTCCTGGGAAGAGCATGCCCTAGGGAGCGGCCGTGATTGTGGGCATTCGTAAGAGGCTTCAGAACTGTCGTGCGAACTTGAGTTGTTATTTGAAGGCTGTGTGTTGAACCATTGGTCATGGGTTAGGGCTCAGGATGTGTCTATATGAACATGCCACGCTCCTGGCAAAAACGTTGCCATGTTTTAATGTTGCATCAGAGACAAACAATTTGCACAACCAGCATTTTTCTGTGAGCAGGAGAAACATTAAGCAACATTTTTGCCTTTATTGTCATCAATATTGCTTAATGGGGGGGATGTGTTACCTGCTTTAAGAACAACAAATGTGCAATAACGGTGATTCAGCATGACAGCTGTCACGTTAAATCGTAGTTATTGCTGAATCACTGCAAAACCTAGAGTGTGAGGTGTGACCTGTATTTAAGTGGGGTTCTTTTATTGGATGCTCTCTCTTATTCAACCTTCTGTTCCACCTTCCATTGAGGTTTGGCGCTGTTTTTGTTATCCCTGGCCTTGTGCCAGGGGTGCCTTGTCTCTGATGTAACCCTAACCTGGTGAAGCTGGTCCAAACGCTGTGTCTGCCCCAGACATTCTCTACGTGCTACAGCCGAGCCAGCACTGTTCAGCAAGACCAAGAGCAGCTTAGCAGCTATATGAAGAAGAGCTAAGCCGGTGCACTCGCAACTCCAGCCAACAGCTCGAGTGTACCCGTCCTTTGTTGCATGGTTATAGGCAACCCTGGACGTTAAACCATCTCATGGCGCCACCACGGGGAACGCACTCGAGAACCGTCTGTGCCAAGCACAGGCGCATTCTGCGCAGCGGGGGTCCAAGCTGCCAGCGTTTGGGGTTACATCAGCGGATGGGCGCGTGTCGGCGTGTGTCCTTAGAGGCCATCGGACTTTGTTGTGCCATGTATCCTTTCCACCTTGGATCACTTTTGGGTGACCAAAGAAGGAAAGTCAATGAGGATCAGAAGTTCAACTGGTAGTATAAGTTATACTTCCAGTGCCCCGTGCCTGGTCTTGTTGTTGAAAAGTCTTCTCTAGAGAGGGATAAAGAGGGAAATTTGCATCTTGACTAAGGCCTTTTTTCCCTTGTAACCCTTGAAAAGTCTTCTCTAGAGAGGGATAAAGAGGGAAATTTGCAGTACCGCATGTCTTACCTTGGTGATGAGAAAGGAAATGGAGGTACAGTCAACCGTTTCAGACCATGGTTGATCAGCTCGGAGTTGAAAGGGAAAGGAAGGGAAGGGTTACATAGCTGTACCTGCCTGCGGGGGCAGCTTAGCTGAAGCAAAACGTGTCTGTAACCAAACCAATTCAATCTAAAACAATATTAGCTAGAAGCTTAGTCAGAAGCTCAGCCAATATAGAAGCTTACAACCCAACCTGTCAACTTGCTAACAAGGAAATCAGCAACTCCTTTTGGTCTACTCCTAAGATTACACTTAAACAACAGATAAATGTAATCAAATACCGCACAGGGACACACAAAAGCATGCCATCAGATTCAATAGGTCTTCCACCGATGGAAGAGTTACTCACATACAAGGGATACAAGGGTTACAAGGGTTACAAGGGAAAAAAAGGCCTCAGTCAAGACGTTTGACTGCTAGCCTGTTCATAAATACACATGAGATCATGAAGAAAAAAGGAAGTTTGTTGTTATCCTGGTTTAGAAAAGTATTGATATCCTGGGAATTCACATGGTGAATGGTGCCTAGACAGGATATCCTGTGGGAGATGTGGAGGTGTAGGAAAGAGAAGTTCATTTAAGCACCCTATGTGGGCATTGAAGTCCCCGCAAATGATGACATGTGGTGTCACTGTTTTGGCTAACAAAATCTCCTCACCCAGCGTGTAAAAAAGATTGTCAATTTCCTGAGCAGGCCTAGTGCTGCTTTGAGGGTTTAGGTAGGTGGCACACATCAGGACGTCTTCCTCCAAGTCAAAGAGTCTTTTATCACATCTGATCCAGAGGCCTTGTATGTTTTGAATAGTTTTTTGTAGTGAGCAAAATTCAGCCACTTGATTTGAAGCAAGAACAGCAACTCCATACCCTTTTAATCCTTGATAACCAGTAGGAATGTGTGTCTGTCCAATGAGTGTGTGTTCAGGAAGGTATTGTAGGAGCCTCTGAGTCTCGTTGGTTCTAGTCTCTGTCAAAATTATTATGTGGTGTTTTGAAATCTGCAGCACAAGTTCCTCATGCTTCATATCCTCTTCAGTCGCTGGAATACCATCACAGTTTACTGATAGCAAGTCAAGCCTTGACCGGCCACCCCTTCAGCTCTGATTCACACGACTGGGGCCTGGGTTCCCATTATTGTTGTTGTTGGTGGTGGTGGTGCGCAGCATTTTGCGTGCCCCTCCCGGTCGTTCTTCCTCCCTCTCCCTGACGCCGGTATTCCTTCCATCCATACAAGGGATACAAGGGAAAAAAAAGGCCTCAGTCAAGACGTTTGACTGCTAGCCTGTTCATAAATACACATGAGATCATGAAGAAAAAAGGAAGTTTGTTGTTATCCTGGTTTAGAAAAGTACTGATATCCTGGGAATTCACATGGTGAATGGTGCCTAGACAGGACATCCTGTGGGAGATGTGGAGGTGTAGGAAAGAGAAGTTCATTTAAGCACCCTATGTGGGCATGGAAGAGTTACAAGAGTTACAAGAGTTACAAGAGAGAGGTCTAAGCCTTCAGCCAAAAAAGGTAGGCTGCTCAGCTTTCTCGAATAAACCAAGAAAACACAGTTATCCCTAGAACACAGACAAACTGAAGCAAGGGTTTAAGAGTACAAGACCAAGTCAGAGTGTGAGTTGGGAGTTCACAAAGTGAAACCAGAAGGGTAGCCAGGTCCTGACCAGCTGCTCAGTCATGAAATTGTTGCTTGAGATTCTTGGCCGCAATACGCTCCATCTGCCTTGGCGTGGGTGTGTGAGGCAGCGCCCCCTCATAAACAAGATACGAGACCAGCTCCACTGCATACCTCTGTTGCTCTTCCTCTGTAGCGTAGTTGGCGGCGGAGCGCCTGCACAGTGTTGCCCGAATGTCGTCCACACCACGGTGCTGCATGAAAGCGCCCCACTGACCCGGCTCCATAACGAACGACGGGATCACGATAGGGACCATCTCACGGGGCGCCTGAGCTAATGCCAGATTGCTCTGTGGCTGGTGCTCTTGTGGAGCTGGTGCCATAGCATGGCCTAGCTGGTGCTCAGGTGCCTCGGGAAATGCGTTCCCCTGAGGCTCCCGCTTCCTCTTGTTGCTGCTGTCTCCAGAGCCGGCCGGAGCTGGTGCCTGAGGCTGGTGCTCCTGTGGAGCTGGTGCCTCAGGCTGGTGCTCAGGTAGTGCTCTGTTGCTGCTGCTTGGGCGGAGGACAATGCTGCTGGAGCCCGGCTGAGCTGGTGCCTGAGGCTGGTGCTCCTGTGGAGCTGGTGCCTCAGGCTGGTGCTCAGACTGTGTTCTGTTGCTGCTGTGTGGGTTGGGGAGGACACTGCTGAATACTTGTCGTGCCAGGCTGGGGATGGACTCCGCGAGCGGGGGCTTCCTTCTTTGTTCTCGAACCGTTACATCCAGACGTTGGTTCACACGGCGCCTCGTCTCTGGCGGCACCGATGAGAGTGACCCGCGCATCCATGACATGTGCGGCTCAGGGTCTGTGTTGATAAAACCATGTCACCCGGTGCTCACTGACTTGTGCTCCCAAAGGAGCTAGTGCCAGAGCGCTCCAGGACTCAAGAATTCGTTTAAAAAGCGTGCTCTTTTTTGCTATTTGCTTTTAAACCTTTTTTGGCACCGATGGAAGATGCCCGCTATGTGATGATATGGACAGCATTAATCATGTTGTCCTCAGATGTCCAAATCCAACTATGAGTGGTATGCACACCAACAGACACCATGTTGGCCTTAGCTTCTGTGTTAAAGCCCTTAGCAAAGGCAGGTTTGGCTCATCCCTTATTGGTATGGATGCCTGCCGTAATGAGAGACTCTTGAATCAGGGGATACAAGTCCCAGAAAACATCTCACGAGCCATTCCAGACTGTTTTTTTCCTAATGGTACTGGCTCCTCTGCCCGGCACCAGAGCCGCCCTGATGTTATCTTTGTGAGATCTATCCCAGGCAGACAAGCTCACCTTGATCCTTCTAAGATCCCTCCTCAAGACAGAGACATTCACCTTGTTGAACTGAAATTTTGTCCAAACACCAACCCTTTCATCACTTTAGAAACTGCAGCAACTCAACATGCTCACACTATAACCAGACTCAAAACCCGCAGCTCAAGGAATCCAAACAGGAACAACAAAGTGACCCTACACACCATCCTGATTGGTGTGGCTGGCACTATTTACAATGAGTGCACGATCAAACCTCTTGTCAATTTGGGCCTATCCAAACACAAAGCAAAATCCCTAGCTTCCAAGCTGAGCTGTCATGCCATACAGAGACTAACCACTATCATTAACACCAGACATGCTCTTTGCTTACTGGGGGTTTTGAGGGGGGGGGGGTCTGCTGGGCGCGCGGAGGTGGATACAAGGAGAAGGAGAGTCCGGACGTCTCGGGGCATGGCCGACAACCCGCCCGATCCTCATTAGTTCAGTCTCTTTCCCTCTCCTAGGCTAGCTGTAGCTAATGTAGTTTTGAGGGACCTCTGGTGGGGCCCTTGCTAGCTTGCTAGTTAAGGGACCTTTCCTTAATGCACGCCAGTGTTTCTCGTAAGGTTTTGGGGTGTGTAGCAAATTGGCTACACAGGGTGCTTCTGCTCAACAACAGTGTAGCAAGGTTGAAATTTGTTTTGCCAAAATTTTGGCGCAGCGCAGCAGATATGCTAATGTATCATAGTTACAAACAATACCCTACAAGTAGACAAAATTTCCACACACTTGGCGCCCGCAATGTGGACGCTCCCTTACGAGAGTGGTCAGTAGCTCTGTCCTCTGACTAGTTAGGCAGGTCAAGCGGCCATCTAAGATAAGAAAGACCACTGCCTACTATCCATGCCCACAAACTTCAACTCAGTTGTTCATCATCATCAGTATTAAAGGTGGTGATGGGCTGCTGCTGCTGCTGCTGCTGCTGATAATGATGATGGTTGCCCAACTGGGCGCCGCTGCTTTGCAGCCGACCATTTTGCCATTGCCCTCTGAAATGGGAAGTGCTCAAACTCCCACATGCGCTGGGTAGCAAGGGTGAGGCAAGCATTGAGGTGCTGCTCTTTTAAGCAGTTGAGTTTGTCATTCTCAATGAAGGTTAGCTTGCTGAGGAGCCGCTCCTTCTCCACTAAGCCGGGCACCTGCACAGTGGCTATGCCTGACAGAACCATGACTGAAATTGATGCGGAGATTTACATTGCTGGCAATGCTGGTCCAGAGCTCTGATATGGACTTGCTCGTGCTTGCTGCTTCTGTGGTCAAGATGCGACATCGTCTGCTTCCTCACGCAATTTGGTGCCATTTAGTGGGGTAGAAAAGACAGGACTGGAGATATAGCTGGCTCCATAGCGCTCCGCCAATGCTGCAGTTGCTTGCATGAATTTTTCATGATGTCTGCTGCTGCTGTCTCCTGCTGCTGCCCCCCCTCTGCGCTTGCAGGAACAGTGCTTGCATGGACAGCAGTGGGCACATGCTGCTGCTGCTGCTGCTCCTGCACCTGGTGGTGCTGCTGCTGCTGCTGGTGGAGGAGATGGGGTTGGGCAGGGGGAGATTGGGCATTTGCCCAAAACAATCTAAGGCTCATAATGAACTCACAACAGACACATAGTAAGTTTTGGCTACACGGGGTACTCGCCAGAAATTTCCGCGTCGCACCTTGGCGACGCAGGGTGCTCCGGGCCCTGTGTCGAACCCTAAAATGCACATTTGTCGCCAAATCACGACGCGTCGCAGCTATGAGAAACACTGATGCATGCGGCCTGTGGCCTGCGTAGACTTTTCTTTTCTTTTCTTTAGCTAGAAGCTCAGTCACAGCATTTCAGGCAAGCAGACACAAACTTGGCTAATCCTAGGACGTCAGCCTGGTTCATGAAGTCTCTTTGGCGTGATGCACTGCTTGGGGGTTCAGAGCTAAAAAGGTGCCGGAACTGAGTGCGCAGTTCTGTTAAATTTTGAGATGGGCAATCCAAGATGACATGCTCTTCGTCTTGTACAGTATGCCAATCACATTTGTTGCAAATTCTAAGCTCGTGTGGGCATCTATTTCCATGATGCCGTTGCGTTTCCACTCGAAGGTTGTGACCGGAAAGGCGTAAGCATGAAATACTGCATAGTAATTTATGAGGAATATTTTGTCGTAGGTAGAGAAGTAGTGATGGCTTTTTGTTTCTCTTCCTTTCATCCCACCAGCTGGAGTTGAAAGAGCCGTGAGTCTTGCATCCACAAAAATTACAGATGGAGAAGGCTAATGGGGACCTAGAGGGTCCCTTTTCTCCATCAAATGTAGGAAGTGAATTGATCCTGCTGCCTAGGTTTTCTTTATATTATTTATGGTGAACAGGACACCTGATTGACACTGGCGGCCCAGCTCCTGTGCAAATCCACCTAGCCTTTGGAGGGTCTTCAAAGAGTACAGACTCTGTGCTGCAGAGTTTAAAAGATCTACCATAGGATTGGACCTTCCACCAAAAAACTTGGCTGCTTGGTCTATTGGACCCTGCCAGCCAACTGTTGAAAAGAAAAGAAAAGAAAAGACTACGCAGGCCAGGTCTGCAGAGCAGGCCAGCTGGCTGCGTGCATTAAGGAAAGGTCCCCTAACTAGCAAGCTAGCTAGGGCCTCACCGAGGAGGTTCACAGGCCCAGCCTAAACCAAGCTATAAACCAATGGAGAGCAACTAATGCGGGTCTGATGGGTTGCTGTCAGCCATGCGCCTGCGGGCATGGACTCTCCTCCTCCTGCTCTGAACTGCCTCGCCCCCAGTGATGCCCCTGCCAGAAGAACCCTGCAAGTATGATGAGTGCCTGGTGTTTATTATTTTTGTTAATGATTGGAGTGCATGGCAACTTAATCGAGAGGCTAATTTTTCTGCGTTATGTCTGGTAAGACCCAGCTCAACCAGGGGAGTGATGGTGTAGTCATTATAGATAGTACCTGCTACACCAAGTAAGATGGTGTGCAAGGTCACTTTATTATTTCTGTTTGGGTTTCTGAGACTACGGGTGCGAAGTCTAGAAATGGTACCAGCATGCTGGTCGGCAGCTGTTCGTAGGCTGGGTAAGGGGTTAGTGTCAGGGCAGAATTTAAGTTCCACAAGGTGAATATCCCTATCTTGAGCAGGTATCCTTTTAGGGTCGAGATGGGTTGCTCTCCCTGGGATAGAGCGCACAAAGACAGCACCAGGACGGCTTTGATGTCGGGCAGAGGGGCCAGCACCATTGGGAAAATCCCAGTCAGGAATTTCCCTGGAGGTGTTTTCAGGGACTTCAATGCCTTGTTCTTGGAGCTTTTCCCTACAGCAAGCATCCATTGCAACAAGGAATGAGCCATGTGCACCTTTGCTGAGGGCTTCGCAACAGAGACTGAGGGCAATGTTGTGTCTGTTTATGAACATCCCTTGGCATGTTGGGTGTGAGCATCCGAGGACAATGTGATTGATGCCGTCCAACTTGCCGCATAGTCGGCAGTTGGCGGGCCCAGATGTGTGTTTGAACCTGACAGCGTGTTTTTGGGTGTAGATTGTGCCAGTGCGGTACTTGAGGAGGTTTATTTGTTGTTTAAGGGTAATCTTGGGGTTGCTCCAAAAGGAATTGCTAATTTTTTGGTTAGCAAGTTTAGGGGATGGCTTAAGTAAGCCTGTGCTGGTATTGCTATTATGAGGTGGGGATTGTGTGAGTTGCTGCCAGCTTGTGTAATAGCAACTGGATATATCAGCAGAGCCAAGTTTGTGTTTGTTATGCATGTGTGTTTTGAGCTTATCTTTCAAGTTGGTGAGGTAAAGGGGTGTGGCAGTATGGGAGTGCCCTCGGGGAGGTTTGACGGATAACCAAAAGGAGTTGTGGAAAGGGTCCTTGGCTTCAGGCAATGAGATATCTGTGTTATCCATAAGAGCCGCAGTTTGTGCGCAAGCATCAGCTCCCTCATTGCCAATCACGCCAGAGTGGGCTTTAACTTTATAGAAGTTGAGCTGGTGTGGTGAGTGCTCTATGATGGTTGAAATAGCTTGAATGAGCTCTGCATGCAGGTGGGTCCGCATGCACATTGGATTGAGAACCTGCCTGTAGATTTGGGACAGACAGGACGCACTGTCAGTGGCTATGTTTGTGTGGCCCTGTTGGAGTGCAACAAGGATGCCAAACAGTTCTGCTCTGTTGACTGTGTTAGTTGGGCCATGGCCATTGGGTTTGATGTACAGTTGTATTTGTGGTGAGGGGTGGTCGCCCTCTTTGTTAGGTTTGTAGATGCCTGAGCCAACCAGAGGGGGGGATTTATTCTTGGTTTTCATGACGCTACCATCAGTGTAAGTGATGTCTTTCCAACACTGAATTTTGGGTGTGAATGTGGTCTTTTGTGCGTCTTTTCTCCATTTGTTTGATAATAGTTGTTGGTTGGAGCTCAGGTTCCTAGGGGGGGCAGGACGAGCAAGAGGTAACCACTGGGCTGGGACGTTGTGCTGAAGCTCTTCAAACCAGCGCTCATTGGCATTTTGTAGGGTCTCCCTTGCTTGTGTGTTCCAGACAACAATGAGTTGTGTGGGGTATGTAGGATGGGTGGGGTTGGGTACGGTGTTGAACCAGTACTGGGGGGGTTCAAAATTGATGTGTCTTGTAGGGAATTTGGCAAGCACTTTGATGTATCCTGGGTGGTTGTTTAGCCAATTCATGTAGGCATTGCCGCTGGAGCCCCTCCAGTGGGGTAGGAGTATGAAGGTGGCAACCGGCAAATCGGTTTGAATGGAGGAGTGGAGCGCGTGGCGCAGGAGTTGAGTCGTGGTTTCATCGTCGTGAGGGGGGTGACAGAAGGAGTAACCGGAATAGCCCACTGAGAGGGCATCCGTGCAAGCTCCAAAGATCTGGTCACGAGGGTTGGCACTGAAGTACTTCTTGTAGGAGGGGTCAAAGTCAAGAGGGTTTGAGTACCTTTCCGTGGAGACCATGCAGTACTTTTGTAAGGCTGAACGTATGTGGGGAGGTGTGATCAGCGTATTAGAATTGTAAACCTTTTTGCTCTTGGCAAGTAAGTCTTTGTTCTTGGCTTTCTGTCGTTGGAGTACTGTTGAAAATACAAACAAGTGTAAGGATAAGCAAGTATTTCTCAGCAAACGGGCTGTCCGGGACAACAAGAGACTCCGGGCCCAAAGGTGTACAGAGGCAAAAGCCTTTGCTCTACTCAGCTGACTGCTAAACTATTTTTAAAAATCTTGGATACGTGTGTTGTTGTTTTGGTTCAGAAAAGCGCACATATCAAGGGGTTGTAAAGAAAAGAAGAACTACACAGGCATTGAAAATACTCCCCACATCAATTAAGGAAATCAAGGAAAAGAGAGGAAAAGAAATACCTAGGGCGGAGGCACCGTGTATCCCCTTCACCAAGAGAAGCTAAAGGAAGAAGTTGATGGGGTTACTAGCAGTAGCCCGTGCTAGAGGCCTCTGACATTCATGGTCATGATTTTAAGCATATCTAATCTAGCTTGAAGAGGCTCTTGGTAATTTTCTGGGGCATCATTTGTAGTGAGGATAGGTTATAAGATGGGCTGGGTGGGGGCTTCGTTTCTGTAGCTATTCATGGGTGTGTGGTGCAGGCAAGTGGGGAGTTTAAAGCTGGGGTCTATTTCCGTAATCAAAAGATTCTGGGTCAAAAGGGACAAAGCTGTCTGCTCGGTGTAAATCAGAGTTAGGGTCCAGGTCGTCCCAAAGAAAGAAAGAAAGAAAGAAAAACTATGCAATCAAATCCTGTTTTCACTACCAGCGTAGTTTTTCTTTTATATTCTGGCCTCATGCATGAAAGAAAGGTCACCTGTGCTGAAAGGCAGGGCCACACCACGCATACTAAGAGGAGGAGCAAGCACAGAAGACTACTCCAGGTAGTGAGAACACTCCCTACACCAATTAAGGGAAAGGGTTTATTTGAAAATTTCTGGCTGGGCAAAAAGGAAACAGCCGGCCCGAAAAAGAAAAAAAGCAAGCTCCTAAAGGACAGGCAGGCTCCTAAGGACCAAGAAATTGCAGGTCCCTAGGAAGAATAAGATCCAGGCTCCTAGAGGAAAACCCTCAGGCAAGGAACCTAAGAATTAAGCTTCTGCTACCGTCTAAGGCAATAAATGGATGGTTCAAGGGTAACAAGTTTCCAAAAGGGAACTGCCACCCTTGGCAGGCTATACAGGGAAGGAAATACGAGGCCCAAAGAGACGTGGGTGCGTTTCACTGACAGGAAAGAAGGAAGCTAACGTGGGTCTGGTGAATTTCTGGCAGGACGTGGCTCCAGGGCACCAGGGTTAATATGATTATTTGTGCTCTCAATGGCATGACCGGTACACGATATGTATAGCCGCTGCAATGAAGTACATGTTGACAAACATGCCCTCCCTTACTGCAATCGCAGGAAACTTTGTGACTTGCATGTCAATTACAAGGACGCGGGACAGGATTTGTTCGTACCTCCTCATCATTGTGCTTTGTCTGTAAACACAATTTTCCGATTCCCTGATTGATTACTTTTCCGTCACTCTTCACACATCTGATGTGGCTCACCATTGTGCTTTGTCTGGAGACACAAACTTTCTATTCCCTGATTGGCTATTTTCTCATTACTCTTCACACATCTGACGTGGCTTTTTATGAATTATTCCTACTTTATGCTGTTCTTGCTGTCCTTGATTTCTCTGATCATTGTGTGTATTCCAGACAAAACACTGTGCATTGTCTGGTATACACAATGTGCGATATGCGCACAAACTTACCTCAATCAGACTTGCCATGAAAAAAAACACTCATTATTATTCTGGTGCCCTGGGGCCACGTGCTGCCAGAAATCCACCAGACCCGCACAAGCTTCTCCTTTTACCCTATGCTGAGGGAGGCTCAAGGCTCTTTAAGCCGCCGGCTTGGGCCAATGCGTCTCCTCTTCCTTGATTTCCTCTTATTCCGTAGTGTTTGTTCTTTTTTAGGGAGTGTTTAGTGTTCAAGAAGTTCTCACTGCCTACCTTTCAAGTGTAAACCCAACAGCATCATGGAAAGGGTTCCCATACGAGCTTAGAATTTGTAACAAATGTGGTTGGAACACTGTTCAATACGAAGAGTAGATTATCCTGGATTGCCCTTTTCAGAACTTAACAAACCGGCGTACTCAATTTCAGCACCTCTTTAGTTCTGCACCCCCAAGTAGCGCGTGGGAGTAGCATGATCACGTCTTAGAGACTTCACAAGCCAGGCTGATGTCCTAGGAATAGCCAGGTTTGTTTCAGCATCCCTGAAATGCTGTGACAGAGTTTCACGTTTTTATACACCTGTCCAAATTCCACCGTCATGTTACGGAACCCTGGTCGAAAAGTTGGGAGGGCATTTGCAAGGAGGAGGTCCCTGGATCGATTCCTTGTGGCCGGGGTGGAAAAAGATGCCCTCTATGGGTGGGAGTCATTGGGAGGCTCTTTCCTTAATGCAAGCGGCCGAGTGGCAAGCGTGAATCTATCTATCTATCACCTGTCCTCCAGATCGGACTGGTTCGGTTACAGGCACCTTATGTTGCTTCAGCTAAGCTGCCCTCGTAGGCAGATGCAGCTGTGTAACCCTTTCCTTTCTCACTGCCTACGTGGTTCTTTTTCTTCTATACTGAGCTTCACTGCTATCCTGTTGAACTTAAGGTTAGTTTGCACATTCATTAGGTGCCCGTTTTTTAAAGCCTATGTGTGAGCCTTTATTGCAGCAACTAACACTACAGAACTCGGCAAGAGGCTTCTTCCTTTTCCGGTTAACATTTCAAGTTGGTTTGTGGCTTGTAAAGACGTATGTTCAACGAGTTGTTCCAGCTGGCATGTACGCGAGTCAGGTGTGGGGCGCAGGTTTTATGCAGGCAGGCAAAGACATTTTTCGTGCTCTGTAAACTTTAAATTTCTCGAAGGGTTCCATAATGCACGCAGCTGGTCCTGGCTTGCATAGTCTTTTCTTTTCTTTTCTTGAAGGGTTTCTTGGGTGTAAAGTGAACTACCACTAATTGCCATGTGGGCTCTTATGAGAGAATGTGGGCACCAATCACTGCTGTACTATTGGTTCAGAGCTGCAGTCGAGCTGTATAACAGCCCTTAAGCTGAGCATGCCAGCAGTGCTTAATACAAATAGCAAGACTTTAAGCCATTTTGTGCACGCCAATTTGAAGTTACAACCTAAGGGTGACAAGCGCTGGACAGCGCAGTTAAGTCAAGCCTTCTAAGGTTTGAGTAGTTTTGAAATTTTTGAGCAGGCTGTGAGGTCAGAGGGTGCAATTTACATGAATAATTTTAATGCTGACTTGGGGTAAAGATTGCAAGGATTTTGGAGAGAACTTGAAGTTGAATCAGTGGACCCCAGAGGAAACAAAAAGAAGCTTGCTACCTACTAAGCTTGCTTTGCTACTCCTTTTGTATGCAACGCTCGCCAAGCCTATGTACCCCTGCCTTGGTATCTTTTTCTGGATTTGCCTTATCAAGTTGTGCATGATGTGAGCAGGTTCCGGATCCGTGCCCATACTTTTAAAAGTTGAATTGGCTATTTGGCAGGATGGACTCCATCCTGTTCGGAACCTTTATGTGTTACAGGTGTCCTTGCATTCAAATCAAGATGAAGCACATGTTCTTTTCTAAATGTACTGATGAACAAGTTTGTTCTTTGCGCCGTGAGCATCATGTGACTTTTAAACCCTACTTCCGGGATTTTTCTGATACACAACCTTTTTTGCTGCGCCAAATGCTTTCTCAGATTGTTTCTCGATTCCTTCATCAGCACAACACAAACCTTTTCTTTCTGTGTGAGTGTTTAAGCTTATGGATTCATTTTTGGCTGGCTGAGACCAGCCACAAGCTGATCATTCAAATGACCTGGCTGAGGGTCACCTCCAATTTTAAAAATCAAGTTGGTTTTGTTGGTTACAGGCACTTTTTTGTTCCGGTTAAGCTGCCCTTGTAGGCAGGTACGAACATACACTGCAGTATATTGTCCATCAAATGTTGAGGTATTTGTATGATCCAGCAGCTTTGAAGCCTGAGCATAGTTTTTCATGCTATTGAAAACACTAGACCGCAACAAACATGGTTTGTTATCTTGTCTTTCCAGTCCAACTTTCGTGAGTTGAGCATTTTTCAGCCAGGTCTGGTTACAGGCCTCAGTGTTTCCGCTCAGCTGCCCTTGCAGGCGGATATAGCGATGTAACCTTACCTTACCTTGTAGGCAGGTACAGCTATACAACCCTTTCTTGCCTTACCTGTGTGGATGCGAGGCTGCCAGAGCAGTTGCCCCGATGTGTAACACCAAATTTGTATGCAATTTTTGTTGCTTTGGAGCTCAACTTGGACACTTTGAAACCGGACACCACGCACTGAAACTTTAAGGTGGCATCCTACCGAGCAGTCCCTGGGCTAGGCATGGACTAGGTTGGCTGTGTGCTTGCCATGGAGGTCCTTGGCAGGCTCAAAGTGGCTCCGGGCATGCATTTGCCTGTCATGTCATGCCATGCCAGTGGCTGCTGTGTGCAGTCATGTCATGCCATGTCATGTCTGCTGTCGTGTCATGTCATGCTGTGTGCTATCATGTCATGCCATGCCAGTGGCTGCTGTGTGCTTTCATGTCATGTCATGCTGTCATGTCATGCCATGCCAGTGGCTGCTGTGTGCTGTCAGGAACGTACTTCACCATGTGCCTTACCCCGGTTGGCTCATGGTTGTATGTTTTGTAGCCTACATGCGGCTGGGCCGCATGCTTGTGCTAGCGCAGGCTTTGTGGTTCCTTAGTGTTTTGAGCGTAGGCTAGAATGTACTCCATGGTGCACCAGCCTGACCTTGTCATGATGTATTGGAATTGTGTGTGGCACTGCACACAACAAGCACATTGAATAAGCAAATCCACACACTTATCTCTTGCTTTTGCGGAACACGTCGTCACCTGTGACATTGACCACATTTATGTTTTTGATTGTCCTTAGCTTGCTGGCTTAGACCAGTTTGTGTCCCATCTCTTTGTTCTCAGTGCACTAGCAACGCCAAGCAAACATTACCTGCATGGCTATGCAGGCTAAGCGAGCCTAGTTGATGAGATATTTGCTTTTGATTTAGGCAAGCACGTGCAGAGAAACATGGCGCGCTTTCGTTTACATGCTCACACCTTGAAGGTTGCGAAAAAAAGGAAAAAAAGAAGAAACTACGCAGGCAGTGAAGACGCTCCCTACATCCATTAAGGAAAAGGAGACACATGTGATCAGAGAGCCTGAGTGTGAGTCTCCCTCACCAGAGGGTAAGGGAGAAGCTATTGTGGGTCTGGTGGGTTCCTGGCAGCACGCAGCCCCAGGGCACCAGGTTTATGTTGAGTGGTTTTGTTTTCAATGGCACATCTGGTTGAGGTAAGTTTGTGTGCATATTGCACAGAGTGGGCATGGAGCTTTTGTGCAAGCTTGGGAGCCCTTTGCGGGTCAATCCCTAGTGTTTTAAACTGATCCAGGTTATGGGCAGTATAGATAGTCCCACCCACACCCAGGAGGATTGTGTGGAGAGTGATCTCTGCACCTCAAGCTTGAAGTTGTTCGCACAGCTGATTGTGTTGTTGCTGACAGGCTTCTCGCACCAGGCCTCGTATCATTGCAGTATTTGATTTCTATCAGGTGGATATGGCGGTTTTGGATGTTCAATTCAATTCATGAAGTTGCCTGGCTGGAGTTGTGCTGCACCTTACCTCTTCATTATGTCTCATACTGCGCAGTACTCGATGTGAGGGGGGAGTGAGTGGTCTATTTGGGTTAGCAGGGCAAGGAGTGACCGAGATAGCATCAGGGCGGCTGGAGGGGCGTCTAGCATGATCATGAATGCTGGGGTCAGAGAGGTAGGGAGGTATAACACGGTTAGAGACTTGTTCAGTGATGTGCAAGTCATGCTGAGCAAGACGGTCTGCGCTGCCTACATCCATGTGTATAAGCTTTGACCCATAAGAGCCTTCGTTATCCACCTTCAAAATCATTTTGCTGGCAATGTTGTGACGCTCAGTTACCATGTTACGGATGGCGGGGTATTGGCAATCTGAGAGAATGTGGAGAGCGCTATCCATATGATGACAATCTGGGAGGGGGCATACAAGGCTTGTGGATCTTTTGAAGCGAACTGCATGTTTTTGTTTGTAGAGGGTGCCTGTGCGGTATTGGAAGATTGTGCGTTTTGTTTGGGTTGAGATACAGGGCATGTTCCAGAAGGCATTGCTAGTGCCCTTATTTGCATGAGGTAGCAAGCTTTGGTAGTAGGTATAATAGCCTGTCTGTGTACCCAAGCCTACTAAGCATAGTATGTTTAGCGTGAATATGGGATTTCAAAGCGTCCTTAAGGTCTGGGAAGTATATCAAATTGAAATTGGGGGAGGAAGAGTCAGGTACACTTGGTCTTGCCTCTTCCCGAGCCAGCCAAGCAAAATTGTAGAAGGGGTTGCCGCCTGGGCCAGCGCTAGGGATACCAGTATCATTCAGGTTGCTATCTTGCGATCATGCTTCAGATTGCATATACCTTGAAATCGGTGTGTAGACTCCGTTTTTGCAACCTGCAGGACCTTAAAGAGCATGCTTTTAACTTTTTGGTTGAGGGCTTAAAGACTCCATTGTCTGCCAAGAAAGGCAGCCCTCCTTGGCCGGCTCGCTCTTGCATGACCATCCGTTCATTGCTACAGACCAGAACTTGAGCTTGGTTCTCAGTCTCGTACTGTGAGCTTTGGTCCGTGCTTGCGTTTGCCTGCCTCCCCTCTGTCCTTGCTTTTGGACATTTTTTTGCTCCTTCCCGCTTGCCCTTCCTGTGGGCCTTGCTTGTGTCTTTTTGCCTGCCTTGTCACGTCAAATCATGGTAATTGCTGAATCATGGTTATCTGGGTTAGTTATTCCGAATAACTTATTCGGTTAGAAGTTATTATTGCTGGAAGGCTGCATTGTGCCTGTTTTTTTTAGAGAATGACAAGCTTAACGTCCAGAGTCGCCTAAAGCCATGCGCCAAAGGGCCATCATCATGATACTATGATAGTGATATGCCTATTTAAAACAATAAGAAGTGAATGACGCTAATCTTGCATGACAGCCTCCTGCTTCCTGCGGTCCTGAGTTATTCTTGCAAAGGCCCCTTTGGGACATCGCTATGTCCTGGGTTGGTGTAACACGAAAAAATGCCCACAAGCTGAAAGCTGATCATTCTCTTTGGCAAGGACATTCACCTCTCTGTGATTTGTGTGGCTCAGTTGAGTTACAAGATGAAAAGCATGTTCTCTTCTGCTGCTCTTGCAACTTCTTGTGTTGTCTTGAAAGAAAATTTACTAGAGGGGGGCGACGGGGGCCTGAAATGGGGGTACTTTTCAAATGTTCCTTGAGCATGGTGGCCGTGACTTGTTATATTCAAGCTCAAGACCGAAATGTGCAACTCACGGCCAACCTGCCTAGTCAGCCGCGGCGTGAACCTTACTTTTTGACACCCAGCTACACACATCTGACCAGCCAGACCACAAAATTGGGTGATTTATAGTGTTTTAGAGTCCTTATGCCAAATAAATATCATTGCAAAAACAATGGAGTGAAAAGACCCAGTGGTTGGTGAGATACAGAATTTCAGCCATTTCCCTTAGAGAAAGTCCAGCACAAGGGGTGCCAAAAAGGTCAATTGTTGACTTCCTTCTGTCCTAATTTTGAATATGCGGGATGTTAGTAATGTATATGGTGGTGGCAAAGACAAAAAATTGGGAGTGGAAAATGGTCCTGAGGTGGAGCTGTGGGCCATTTTTGGGTGATCTGAGGCCAGGAGAGTGACCTGGGAACCTCTGATTTTCATGATTTTTTGTTGAATATGATGTTTTATGGATTTTTAATAGTTAACATGGTTAAATGTGAGGAAGAAAATTGGGAAAGAACATCTCCAGTGGTATAGGCCAGTTGACCCCCTCCAAAAAATTACGCATCTTTTGGCTGCATGGTCTGCACACAGAGTAGTGTTAGATGACACAGGCCCTTTCTATTTTTCTTCAGCTCGTTCTGAGGATGTTGTTCGTTTCTACCAAAACCAAGGTACTGCGACTTATCGTTTTATCAACGAATTTATGTTTTTTTCATAACACTGAGCAACCAAACTACCTGGCTGAAGGTTAGGTGACCCTAGCCTGGTTCTCTCCATCTTGCTATGTAACCCTATCCTATCCTATCCTGTCCTCTATCTTGCTATCAGGAGGCTAGCCTGGTATTTGGCAATTCTATCAGCGCATTCATTCCCTGCTATACCAGCGTGAGATTTGATCTCATCACTGTGGCAGGAGCATACATCTGAACGTAATAGGTGTGACCAAAGAGGACTCCAAGGTGAAAAGCATGCCATGTTCCTTTGTTCTTGCCATCCTATGTGTTCTCTAAGGACGACTTTTACACATCTGTTCTCTGACTTCCCCACTACTCACACAACTTTTCTGAACGAGTCAGGCGTTTTTTAGCTAGTTGGTTTCATTTCTTTCAGCAAAGTAATAAGACTTCAAGTCTTAGTTATCAATCCCGCCTCCTGAGCAGCTTTTCCATCAAGGTGCTGAGTCTCGGTGGATGCCTGAACCTGATGTGATGGAACTGCCTGATGCAGCTGCCCTGTACCCTATTGTTTGCGAGCACATGCGTAAGCTGAATGCTAGGACATCCCCTGGTTTTGATGCTGTTGCTGCACCCTTCATTAAGTACGCTGAAAAGAGGGTCCCAGCAGTTAATGGTAGAGGCACAGATAGGATGAATGTTTTGGCTCCTTACATTGCACGTCTGTTTGCTGCCATGACGGAGAGGGCTGAGATGCCTGCTTGTTGGAAAGTGGCTAAGATAACTCCTCTTTACAAGAAGGGCTCTGTGCTGGACCCAGGGAATTATCGCATGCTCGCAGTAAGTGGCACCCTGTACAAGCTGTATGCTAACGTTCTTAGGGAGGTGGTCACTGGGTGGTGTAAAGATAAAAATAAGATTCCAGACACTCAATTTGGTTTCTATCCTGGCCGTAACACTTGGCAACCCATTTTCATTTTGCGGCACTTGCAGCATGCTTCTCAGGTCAAGCGCACAAATGCATCCCCAAGGCTGCATGCAGCTTTTATTGATTTCAAGCAGGCATACGATACAATTCCTAGGGAAGCTCTTTGCACTCACCTGCAGCGCATTCGTATGCATGCGTGCCTGTTGGCTGTCATTAAAAGCATGTATGCTAATGATGAGTATATCTTGGTGGATGGCTGCAAGCAAGCTCGTGTGCGCCCCCATTTTGGAGTTAAGCAAGGCTGCCCGCTTTCCCCCTTGTTGTTCTCCTTGTATATCAATGACGTGGACTGCTTGGCAGAAAATGTGCAAGGGGCTATTACAGGCACTAGGGACGTTCGAGTCACCCACATGCTGTATGCAGACGATTTGTGCCTCACTAGTAACCTTCCTGATCAGCTCCAACTGATGTTTGATAGGCTACATACGTATGCTCAGCGGAAAGGGTTGGTGATTAATACTGCCAAGTCTGAGATTGTGCACTTTAATTCAAAGGGTGATAGGTGTGGGGAACTCATTACTTGAGAGAAGGCAGTGAGTTTGATAGTCAATTGCAGAAAAGACATCTGTGTTCCTTGAGGCGCATTCTTGGAGTAAAGAACAGTACTACAAATTGGCCGGTGTTGAGAGAGTGTGGCCAGGAGCCTCTGCAGTTCTTCTGGTTCCGTGCCTCCATCAAGTTTTTTAATAGCATGCTTGGCTCCAATAGTGAAGTTTTGCGTCGTGTGCTGAGGGCTGATTTAAGTCTGGCTTCTTTTGATCCCTCTTGCTGGTCTGCTGAAGTCTCTAATGCTTTTGGTGGGACGTGGAATAGTGATTCGTTCAAACAGAACATGCTGAGAGCTGAGAAAATCCCCATGCAAGAGTTCATTGGTGATTTGCGATACAGACAGCAGAAAGTGTGGAGAGGGGCCGATGTTTTTTGTCCTCGTGCAGTTAACAAGAAGGCAGTGACGTACCATAAGTGGTGTGGGAATTCTGAGAGTGGTCCCAGAGGTGCTCCTTTTTGTATCCCCTCGTATCTGTTCAAGGATTTGGACAAGCATGTTTTGAGAAACATTAGCAGATTTAGATTGCGTGCTCATCACTTGAGAGTGGAGTCTTGTAAATGGCTTGGGGGTTCAAGTATCTGTGATAAGTGTGAGTGTGGGGAAGTCCAGGATGAAAAACATGTGCTTTTCTTTTGCAAATGTACTGAGGTGCGTGAGCTACGCACGAGATACAAGGACCTTTTTGAGGAGATGTTTAAGACTTTGCGTGTGTTTGCTCCGCCTTCAAACGCTGACTTTATTCCATTCTTGGCTTGCCATCATACTATCACTGATTCTGAAATCAATGCTTTCCTTAATCAAGACTCATTCAGACTTCTTAGATTTGTGTCAGATTTAGTCTCAATTTTTGATACTGGTTGAGCTTGTTTCACCAGCTGCCATCAGCCAGAGTCTCGGGCTGTAGGCCACCATTGTAGACCTATTGTAAACCAAAGGGTGATAATGTGCCAGTTTCCACGTTAAGTGGAGCTCGTTTGGCGTGTGCAGATTCTTTTAGGTATTTAGGCATGCTGTTCACAAAACAACGCAACCCGCAAGCCACTGCTGAGTACATGTGTGCCCCTTTCCTAGCTGGTTGTAGACGGATTCGTCGGAAAGTTTGGGTTTCTCTGATTCTGGATCTGATGGATCTGAAAGGGGGTCTGATTCAGATGGTGCCTCTGATTGGTATCTGATTCAGAGACTAGGGTGTCTGAATCAGAGGTGACCGCAACAGCACCACAACTGAGGGATTCTGAACTGCATCTGATTCAGGGGGCACCTAGTCTGAATCAGATCCAGGCATCTGGGTGTCAGCTTGCCTCCTCAGGCGCCCTCTGAGCTGCCTCTGATTCAGAGGGCACCTCGTCTGAATCAGATCCAGGCATCTGGGTGTCAGCTTGCCTCCTTAGGCACCCTCTGAGCTGCCTCTGATTCAGAGGGCACCTAGTCTGAATCAGATCCAGGCATCTGGGTGTCAGCTTGCCTCCTCAGGCGCCCTCTGAGCTGCCTCTGATTCAGAGGGCACCTAGTCTGAATCAGATCCAGGCATCTGGGTGTCAGCTTGCCTCCTCAGGCGCCCTCTGAGCTGCCTCTGATTCAGAGGGCACCTAGTCTGAATCAGATCTAGACATCTGGGTGTCAGCTTGCCTCCTTAGGCACCCTCTGAGCTGCCTCTGATTCAGAGGGCACCTAGTCTGAATCAGATCTAGACATCTGGTTGCCAGTCTGCCTCCTTAGACTCCCTCTGAACTGCCTCTAATTCAGAGGGCACCTAGTCTGAATCAGATCTAGACATCTGGTTGCCAGTCTGCCTCATTAGACTCCCTCTGAACTGCCTCTGATTCAGAGGGCACCTAGTCTGAATCAGATCTAGACATCTGGTTGCCAGTCTGCCTCCTCAGACGCCCTCTGAACTGCCTCTGGTTCAGAGGGCACCTAGTCTGAACCAGATCTAGACATCTGGTTGCCAGTCTGCCTCCTCAGACGCCCTCTGAACTGCCTCTGGTTCAGAGTATTGCTGTACAACAGAAGTAGGTGGTGTTTGAAAACACCGTTTTTTATTTTTAGTTGTGGGGCACTCATTTATAGTTGTGGGGCCCCTGTACCTGCATGTGCTGAGTGAGGAGCAAGTTGCTCTTATTCATGCATGTCCATGCTGTCACCCTCGCTGTCATCCTCCCCCGTTGCTTGCTCTAGCACTTCATTTAAAGGGGTCCGAGAGGAACGCACGCATGTGCTGCAGCCGTACCTGCCTCCCTTAATTCACACTTATTTTGCCTTATTTTGAGGAAGAGAAACAGGCAACCACCAGCAATCCCTTCACTTCACTGGATGAGTTGACCGAACAATTCCTTCTCCTACCGTGATTCCCTTATGCATATTATACAAATTTTGTAAAATAAGTGGGAAAGGTAGAGGTCAGAAATCATCGAGCACCATCGGCAAGACTGCTGGTCATCAAGGACCTGCTCCTCGCCCGGCCGAGGACCTGCCCCTCACAGGCCTCGCCAGCCGGCGTACACACACACACACACACACACACACACACACACACACACACACACACACACACACACACACACACACACACACACACACACACACATGCAGCAAACAGGGCTGGACTCAGAGAGCCCCACCGCAGGTGACAGGCCTGTGGAGGGTGAGCCAATGGCCAAGAAACCCCCAGGCTGCACCCCCCTGACCCAATCATGTAGTCCATCAAGATAGCAAAGACGGTGAAGGAGCAAATGGGGGATGGGCCTACTGCTGCTTCCACCATCTCCGCACTGGTGAGCACTTCCTTCCCACCTGTCCTACTTCACAGTGAATCTCCTTGTTCACAGTGCATCTTCTCACAGTGAGAACAGTGTGAAAGTGCAAAGTGCATGTGCACTTGTGTGCCGTTGCCTGTCTGAAATGCTGTTCAAATTTGTAGAGCTGGTAGGTGCTCATCCTTGCCAGCAGTTTTGGCCTCCCTGCGACTTAGAGCTTTGCTTGCACTGAAAACCTTCCGAGTCAATCGGACAATCATGCACATTGCAGCTGTTACTCAAGCACATTGCAGCTGGGCAATGCTGCAGCGGGGGGGGCTACCAGCAGTGGATCCAGACCTGCCCTGGGTGCCACCAACCCTGTCTTTGAGCCGTGCCACTTGGCCTTCATCGAGGTGGGAAGCACGGACAACATGCAAAGTGCATCAGGTACCGCCTGTATGGCTTTCCTCTAGCACACATGCCCAAACTGCTCGCACGTGTGTGAGTAATACACATGTACACCATGTGTGCATGCGTTATGAGTGCTTTTGCACTTGCGCATGGATGTGTGTGCGTGTGCCATGTTCCTGGTGGGTTAAACAGGCAGAGGTGAACACAGGTAAAGTCATTGCTGATGCGCTGCACCAATAAGCTTCAACATTCTTTCATTACCCACTTGAATGCATGTCCTCTTCACACAGAGCTGCTTCAAGGAGATGGTCACAACCGTCATCAAAGAGAAGCGCACAGGATTTTTGGGCATCAGGACAGCAGATCGTGCCCTCAACCTGGTTAGAAGCACGCAAAAGAGGGAGTGGACGAAGAAGGCAACTGTGCTGTCAACCCTCTGGTCTTCTCCTTGGAGCAGCTTGCCTTAGTGGGCTCTTAAGGTAATGCAAGTTTCACTTTTGGCCATATGTATTTATTTCAGGTCAGCAGAGCTTGAGTGGTTTGCCCAAAGTTTGGGTTTCTTGGGTTTTACATATGCATGATGTTAGCATGGTCTACGAGGGTTGTCAAAAAAATTTTGGGAGTGAAAAAGTAGTCCCAGGGTGGAGCTGTGTGCCATTTTGGGGTGGTATAAGGCCAGGAGAGCGATCTCAGTATTATTTTCTGGAATTAAGATGGTTGGCATGTTCAGGTTTTACAGATAAATCCATAGCATATCCAACACTGTAGGCCAGATACCCCCTCTGCACATTTCCTCTTTTTTATGCTGCCATACGTGAGTCAGGAAGTGTGTCTTGGCTTGCACAAATCTGTTCATCTTTGGACTGGCAATTGGCTTGCACAAATGTGTTCATGTTTGACTGTAAATCAGGCTTGCATGGGTGATGTTTACCACTTGCACTCATATACTCATGCTACTTGAGGTAATGTGCTAAATCGATGTTCTGTCGTGGCCTCTCAATTCAAGACTGCTCACTCTACTTGGCCGCAGATCCGCTCTCTCCTGCGGAGCAAGTCTGGGAATGTGCTGAGGGAGACGACAGCTGCCAGGCAGAGTACGAGCAGATGCAAGCAGAGCTTGCCGCATGGCAGCAGAGGAACCCAGGAAAGAGCCTGAGCTCAGTGCAGCTGGCACAGCCTGTGCGAGATCAGGACCAGGCACGTGGGGAAGACTCTTCTTCTGGAACAGAGGGTGGATCCGAGGAAGATGAATGAATTGAAGCATGTTTCACAGAGTTCCTGCATCTTCTTCGATTGTGGTGCTTAAATACGGCGTGGAACCCATGAAGTGCTTATCATCCGATGGATGCAGAGTCTTCAGTGATTGCTTGCTTCAGCTCTCAAGTATTGCATGTTTGTGTGTAACGCTGGGCAACTTGCCTGCTAGGGACCAGCCTTTGGAAGACCTTTTCCACGCCTATTATTTGCCCTACTAGCAGTAGTACAAGCCTTCCATTTTGCTTTGAACGAGCAGCTGGTGTGATCATAGCTTGTTAGGAACCAGAGAGAGTATGATTCAGAGAGTAAGTTGTCTGGAAGGGGGTCTGGCTATTAGTCTGAATCAGACCCTAGTTAAGAACTGAATCACATGAGGAAAGGTCTGATTAGGATTTGAATCAGACAGAATCAGAAAACTGAGCAGCCTAGACTGGCTGGTGATCAGAGGGTCTGATTCAGAGCAAAAGGGGTCTGATGGGGGGTCTGGCTATTAGTCTGAATCAGACCATGCCTGAGAACTGAATCACACGAGCAAGGGTCTGACTAGGGTCTGAATCAGACTGAATCAGAAAACTGAGCAGCCTAGACTGGCTGGTGATCAGAGGGTCTGATTCAGAGCAAAAGGGGTCTGATGGGGGGTCTGGCTATTAGTCTGAATCAGATCCCAGCATTACTGTGGATCAGAAGCTATCAGATGGGGGTCCCTCTGATTCAGAGCAGGCTCAGAGAACCAAAACATTCCGACGTTAGGAAATTCGCATCTGAGCACCGCCTGACAGGTAGGCTGCATACCATGCTCTGGCTGACTAAAGCATATGCTCTCCCTGCTATCACGTATGCATGCCAGATTTGGGGCACTAGATTTATGAAAGAAGGAGCTGAAATGGACTGTCCTTTGCAAACTGTACATCTGTGCTTATTGAAGTGTATCCTTGGGGTAAAGCGCACCACTCCTAATTGATCTGTACTGCGCGAGTGTGGGCATGAACCTTTACAGTTCTATTGGTTTCGTGCAGCAGTTAGGTTTTACAATGCTTTACTGCGCAGCAACAGCACTACACTCAGTAAGGTACTGCAAGCAGATGTTGAAATGAGCAGTCTTTCCCATAAATGCCGGACCTCAGAATTTTTGGCTGCCTGCACAGGCTTGGACAGGTGCAACGTGCTTACTCATTCAATGACAAGTTGTGTTCGGTCAGGGCAGCCTATAGTCATGAGGGAGTTTGTTGTTGATCTGAGAAAAAGGCTGCGAGGTGTGTGGAATGCTGATGCCTTGGCAGAACATGGTGACCACACGAACAAATTAGCCAAGTATCATCACTGGATGGCACTTCCTTTGAGACCCTTGTCTGTTCATGGTGCGCCCTTTTCTGTCCCCAGGTATTTGCATCTTGATTTGGGCAAGCGCGCGCTAAGAAACATAGCACGTTTTCGCTCACATGCTCATACTTTAAGAGAGACATCACTTTGGCAGGAGCACACATCAACTTGTGATAGATGTGAACAAGGACTCCAAGATGAAAAGCATGTGGTGTTCCTTTGTTCTTGCGCTTCTGTGTGTTCTCTTCGAAGGGCTTATGCACAGTTATTTTCTGACTTCCCCTCGTCTTATAGAATTTCTCTGGACGATCCAGGCACTTTCTACTATTCTCAAGCTAGCTCTGATGGATATTTCTTGTGCAGTTGAAACAGTTGAGCAGACCGAGCAGCCAAACTACCTGGCTGAAGGTCAAATCCCATTGTAACTCATTGTAAGTTATCAATCTATTTCCGATTTGATGGATATTCCTTGTGTGGCTGGAATAATTGATCAGGCCGAGCAGCCAAATTACCTGGCTGAAGGTTGAATCCCATTGTTGATGAAGCTTGTCTTTCATTGTAAAACCTTGTAAAACCTTGTCTTTCATTGTAATTCAGCGAGCTAGGCCTAACCAAACCAAGTGAAACAAAACTTGCCTTGAGCCCGTTCTGCTCTTGCTTTGTGTTGGAGGGGACACACAGCTTTTATGAGCCAGTGTACCAATGTACCTCCTTTTTCTTAATTGATGTAGGGTCTCCTCTGCCTATGTACTGTTTTTTGCCTTGAGCTCATAGCTAAACGTGACACAACAAGGTTTATAGATTCATTCAAAATTTTCAACAATATGCTCAATTCTAACAGGAAAACATTATGCCAAGTGCTGAAGGCAGATTTACACCTTGCTGATATGGATGAGTCTTGTTGGTCTGCTCATGTATCTAAGTCATTTAATGGCATGCGCAATGAGGAGGTGTTTAAACGGAAATTACTGAGTGCTTCCAAGATACCCATGCAGGATTTTTTAGGGGATTTGAGGTACAGACAGCAGAAGGTTTGGAGGGAAGCAGACGCCCTAAGTCCCCGAGAGGTGAACAGAAAAGCAGTGACTTACCATCATTGGTGTGGAGTACCTTTGAATCAAACAGGACGCACACCCTTCTGTATCCCATCATATTTGTTTAAGGATCTGGATAAAGGAGTCATGAAGAATGTGAGTAGGTTCAGGCTTCGTGCCCACTGCTTGAAGGTCGAGTCCTGTAAATGGTTGGGTGGTTCAAATATTTGTGATAAGTGTGGATGTGCTGAAGTCCAGGACGAGAAACATGTTCTTTTCTACTGCAATTGCTATGAGTTGTGTGAGCTGCGCAGAAAATACAAGGACCTGTTCATTGATCTTTTTAAACCGTTACACGCTTTTGCCCAGCTTCCAAACACTGATTTTGTTCCTTTCTTGGCGAGCTTTCACGTTGTGACTAATCTTGAGGTCAATGTTTTTCTAAATCAAGACTCGCACAGATTTTCAAAATTTTTGTCTGAACTGGTTTCAATTTTTGATGCTGGATGAGAATGTATCACCAGCAGCCGATCAGCCAGATTTTCGGGCTGTAGGCCAACCCCTTGTAACCCTTATAGATTCATTCTGCAGAATCGATTTACAATCCAGCAGCAACCCCCCGAAAGCAATGCATAGCAAGAGCACATCCCCTGCCAGGAGTAGGGAGCTCAGTCAAGTAATAAGCACATGAGTTTGAAATTCCAAATAAAATGCATTAGCGCAGTGCAATTAGTGCAACCACAGAGAACATCCATCATTTATTCGGGAGACGAAGCAAAAAATTGAAGGCACAAGTGGGAGCATGGCCTCCTAAAAGAGGAGGAAGCGTTGAGAAATAGCAATCAATGCAAGCTGAGCAGGGCAACACAGGGGCTACAGAAGAGGCATGAGTTACGGACAGAAACTCAAGCACAGATGAGCAGCTACCCTAAACTGGGACGATGGAAGAAGCATGAGTCGCAGAAAGTTTGATACAGATGAGCAGCTACCCTGTAATCACGTCACGAGTCCATGGATTGTAGTTCTTTTTGATCTCATGCCACTCCAGCCTGCTGGGTTGACCCCCTAAGGTTTAGGATGTATGAACTTGACAACCACAGCTGTGATGTCATCCACTACGCCTTCTTCCTCTACAAGCCACCTCTGGTAAGCCTCGTCCACCAACTGTGCAAGCAGGGCAGGGTTTGAAGGAGAATTGAGCAAGCCTCAGTTGCTGCAGTGGATTTTTCTTTTCTGGACAACAGAGCAAGAGGTAGTAAAGGTAGTAAAGAGGTGGTAACTTATAAAAGCAGTGAGCTGGGTTGTAGCCTCTGATTCACAAGCACCTCCAAGTTATTATACCTTGTGCCAAATGTAAGGAAGGCATAACCTTGACAAGTGGGGGAAGCGTTGCAAGCGACGATGAAAAAGTGGTAAAGCAAGCCCTTCACTGACTGAAGGCTTCAGTGATGACTCCTACACTAATTAAAGGATACCATGATGCAACATGCAAGCATGAATGTATCATCAGCGCAGCATTGTTGCAAGCATTGCTGCATGCGTTGCTGCGTCATTGCTGCGTGCGTTGCTGTGTGCATTGCTGTGCGCATTGCTGCATGCATTGCAATTGCTGAGGGCATTGCCCACCCTTTCTCCTGGCTTGAACCAAACCAGGCCATGCACCAGAGACGCACACTTCCTCAAATCACAAGGGTAAGGGGTCCAATGCCTGCACTTCGTTGCACCAGCAAAGCGTGCCAGGCTTCTCTACTCATCTATACTTGCTGTGCACAGCACACCATTCAAGGTTGCAAAACTCATCGCAATTGAATTTGTTGAAATCTGATGAGCCATCGCCGGGCAATTGAATTTCGTCAGCCCGGCCCTGGACTTAGCGATTGCACGAGCAGAAGTGTTACTGAGTGAGCCTGCAACATCAGGTTCTGTTTCGTGGGCTCAGGGTCCTGGGTGTGGGATGACCAGGCCCTGAGACACGTCAGCTTCTCCTGGCTACCAAACATACAACTTGTTTTTCTCGATAACATTGCCTGCTGCATCGCCCAGCCACCCAAACCCACATCCCCCGATAAAAGGTTTTGTTTGGCAAGCAAGCCGAGTTCCAGGGCAGGGGGTGAGCTGGGCAGGCCATACTGGCCATCTTCTGCCCAGCTACCAGACAAAGAAGTTTCAGAACATTTTGCACATGGCCTGCCCCACTTCACTGACACTGCAGGGCTGTCTGAAACTTTTTGCTTGGCCTGCATGCAGGGTTTCAGGGAAGGCGGTGCGCTGGGTGGTCCAGGGCAGCAGGTGTGAACTTAACCGGAAAGCAGGCAAACCTAGGGGTGTGAGCCCCATGAATGGGGCTTCACCAAAAATGCAGAGAAGGGTGGCATTTCCAGCTTGCCAATTTGCAAATCTGGCTTCCATAGGAGAAATGAACGAGCAGGACAGGGCTGGCCAATTCAAACAACAACACGTATCATATAGCACATGATTGGCTTTTAAGCGCTGAAATTGCCTGATATCAGGTAGATGGACAGGTTTGGCCATCTCAAGGCGCAACACCAAGTCTCCCTTCTGTAAACACTGATGATACCTCAACAAGTCCTCCAGAAATGATTTATGGTCATTTCCTGCTGAAACTCAGCCCATCTTTGAGGGCAGGAGGAGCAAAATTTGGGGGAGCATCCCAACCAAAACAAGTGCCAGACATGAGCCATAAACCAAACGAGTGCTTAGGGCACGACAATGTTTTTTTTTTCCAGAGGGGTCAACTGGCATACACTGCCAGACATGTCGTTTCTCGTGCATCTTTCTCAAACAGAATTACGCCAACCAAACTTCGTAAGAATATTACGTTCCCCAAAAAACGATGAAAATCAGAGGACCCCTGGCCTCAGATCATCCAAATATCGCCCACAGCTCCACCCTGGGACTAAATTTCACAAAATTATGCTTTTGAAACCTCCATACAATGTGCTTCTCCATCTGTGGCAGCTGCTGGGAGCGTGGGGGGAGCAGGGCAGCTGGGAGCATGCATTGGGGGGAAGCATGGCAAGCCTGCTCCTGATGAAGAGTTGATGGACCCCACAGCTCCCAGTCTAAGGAGGATCCAGATGCAGGTGGGGCACAAGGGAGCTTGCTGCACAAAGCCAGCTGCTGCACAAAGCCAGGAGGGCAGGGGGCATGCATGTGGGTGTGGGTAGGAAGGCTGAGTGAGCCGATGGAGGCGTCTGAGGGCACCACAGATGAAACGATGGAGGGACGGGGTGAGTAGAAATTGAGTCAGTGCAAGGGAGACACAAAATGTAAAGTTTGAGTTTTTTGGGCAGGCCTTGTAAAGCCTCAATGTTGAAACTTAATTAGTAAAAACATTTTGGGACCTCGTAATAAATCAGTGTCGTAAACCATTAGTGACGCTACGGTATTCAATAAAAGAAGTCAAAAATTGACTTGGCACCCCTTAGGATTACGGATGGATGGAGGATAAGGATTATGAATCACTAAAAAACACCAAAATTGGTGCAGTGGGTGATGAGATATGGAGACTCGGAGGTCAAACAGTAAGATTCATGCCGTGGCTAATAAGGCAGTGCGCCCCAACTTGCAGGCGTCAGAACCTCATGTAACAGGCAGCTTGATGCAGGCCTTAAAACAGGCTACCAAAGGAACCTATGCTTCAAAGCTGCAGACTGGGGCGCACATATGCAGGAGCATGCAAACAAATTATGTTTTCAGGCCTCAGATAACCCCCTCTGTAATTGTACTTAGCGGAAAAAAAATCTTGCCCTTTTGACCAAGGGTGAATTTTGTGGAGTTCCGGGTGCCGAAGATTTATTGGTGATACCACTGGTAAGTGGTCCTCAAGAATTGGAGATACACATGCACAGGAAGATTAAGGAATGTGACACATAAACACGCACACACGCGTGCACGCGCAGACCTCTGTATCTCATCCAATCTGCGCGAATCCATATTCTGTTCGCACTGGCTGTCCGTTTTGGACCTGATTTTGCACTATGAGGTTGAAGCTGTGCTTTAAGTGTTAACTTACGAAGGTAATATTACAATGGTGGAGCGTAATGCCACATGGGTATGCCTTACCCCGAGAGTGCTCTGAAGATGGCAGCAAGACAACCTGCTGGTACATTGAGAGTCCACCAGTTAACCTTATCCACCAGAAATCACCACAAGAATTCCTACAAAAGCCAAGCCTCCATCCACAACTCAGGGATCCATCGGAGGAAGCAAGCTTGCAGCTTGGGCAAGCTGACAATGATCCTTCTTTCCTATTACGCCTGCAACCTACCCCACACCAGCACGCTCTCTCAGCGGCCACCCGCAAAACCCGGCATTGCAGCATTGAGCGACCCAAAAGCAGCTGAAGCCCTGGAGCACTGGTCATTTGGTGCATCTTAGCAACTTGCACCTTTTCCAGCATGGAGGGTGCAAAACGGCATTCGTGCCCAACACTCCACACAGCCCGTTCGTATGCCAAATCTCAAGCTTGGACATAACAAAATATGGTAGGTACGCTCAGGGCAAATCAGAAGGCATGCAGGAGGTGTTATTAACCTCATGGTACACCCAGGGATTTCCGCCACATGGACAACCCGCTCCACTGAACCCCCTGGCGTCTGATACCCCAGCATGCATACCTGCCAGGCTGCATGTTACAAAAATGATGATATAACTGCTGTTCCGCGGCACATAGTGCACAGCACCATACCTGGCGGCATGCCTCCTCTGCTCCATCACACTGCGCCACAATGTCCACTGCCTCCTTGCTGGTGATGAACTCCCATACGCCATCACTGGCAAGGATGATGAAGCGGTCTTGCTCTGTGAGGTCTATTACTGAGTGGTCCGGCTCCGAAGACACGCCGACCCTGCGGTGTGGGGGGGATGGGCGAAAAAGAAAGTAAGGGGCACTGGCTGGCTGGATGGGAGCAGACGTGCTGTGGCCCAAGAGTAGGGCTAGCCCTACTAGGTGGTACTACGTACCTAGGCACCTCTCCTTCCACCCTCTCGCAATTTTCATTCTTGCTGAAGCTGCGTGGATGCAGGCCTAACGACTTCCGCTGCCCAGCCATGCAATGCAGCTTTGCCTATGTGCACACGGAGCGCTGCAGGCTGGGCACTGTGTCAGCGTCACTGACGCCACTAATTGCCGAGCAATCAATGCGACACCCACTGACTGACCCTGTGCTGAGAAGGAAGGCACAACTGTGTCAGTACACCTCCGAAAGCTTGGCTCATGGCCAGGCCAGGGATGTACGGCCATCGAGAGCTCCTTCACTCTGCTGCTGCTACAACAGCTCAGCTCATGGCCAGGGTGTGACCACACTTACTGGTGCGCCAGTGCATCTCCGAGAGCACGGCTCATGGCCAGGCCAGGGATCCAAGCGTACTGCAGCCACACTCGGAAGGGCCCCATTGGCTGGCCCATTTCATCGACGAGCCTGCAAAGCAGACAGGGCACACCGAGGCAGGTCAGTTGGAAAGCTGCAAGTGTTCGACGTGCTTCCTGTTCAACCTTCAACAACAGGTGTGGCCTCATAACAACCACAAACCTGGGGGGCATCTTCTGGCGACAACTACAAGCACCTCAAGCAAAAAGGTGCATTCAAACATTCCCAAAGTTCATTTATGCATGAGGGTGCTAAGTTGGGGCATAGCCAAAATACGGCTACAGCATCTGCTGTACGCTGGCACTCACCGCTCGACGCGTCCGTTGCTTGCCAAGATGCGTGCCCTCTCCTCAGGGTTTGTCGGCTTGTGGTCATTGGTAAGGTCTATTGCCTCTACTTCCCCAGCCTGTGTTTCCCTTCCCAATACTCCACGTGAGTCCCCTACCCATGCTGTCACCAGATTCCTCCCCTGCAAGCAGAAACATATCCATGCAAATCTTTTGTAGAGTAGATTTAGACTTCGTGGCCACTGCTTAAAGCTTAAGTCCTGTAAATGGCTGGGTGGTTTAAATACGTGTGATGAGTGTGCTGAAGTCCAAGACAAGAAACATGCTCTCTTCTATTGCAATTGCTTTGAGGTGTGTGAGCTGCGCAGAAAATACAAGGATCTGTTTATTGACCTTTTCAAGCCTTACATACTTTTGCCCAGCTTCCAAATGCTGATTTCATTCCTTTCTTGGCAAGCTTCCACGTTTTGACTGATCTTGAGGTCAATGCTTTTCTAAATCAAGACTCGTACAAATTATCAAAGTGTTTGTCAGAGTTGTTTTCACTTTTGATGCTGGTTGAGAATGTTTCACGAGCAACCGATCAGCCAGAGTTTTGGGCTGTATGCCAACCCCCTTGTAACCCTTTCATAAACCCTTCCCCTGCAAGCAGGCACAGATCCACTCAACCCTCGGTACACACTTTCCAGCATCGGGACAGATCCATGGAAACCCTTGGTAAATCCTTCCCTGCAAGCAGACACAGGCCTGTGTAAACCTTTTCCAGCAAGCAGAAGCATCCATGAAACCCCATCGCAAGTCCTTGCCTGCATGCAGGAGCTGGTCCATGGCCCCATTCATGCATGTGGGGATCAAGGAGAAGAGCTAGCACAACCAGCATTCAGGAGCAATCGAGCAGTAAGACAAGAGCAAGCTACGTTCTGCGTCAGATGCATGTGCTACAGCTTGCACCCTACCTTCAGGTAAGCCACTACAGCTGTTGTGCCGCTGAACTCGCAATCAATGCGGCTGTTTGACAGCGACTTGTCGACTTCAACAAAACCAGATGTCAGGGTTTTCTGTACATTCTTCTCTGTGGTCATGTGGTTAACCAAAATGATGGGCAGATGTTGCTTCACATAGCCAGATACCAAGTGCCCTGCAAGCAACCAAGCACAAAGAAAAGAACACTAAATGAATTTGAGGATTTTAAAAACATGCCATGGAACCGCTTCTTTGCTGCGGCCAAAAAGAGGCATGCGAGCTACAGGCTGCAGCAGCACACTTGCACTTCTCCTTCAGTTGTGTTGGGTACTGCAATAGGGTGTAGTCCTGCGGAACAAAAGAAATGGGTTGGAGCTTGTGCCTGCTTGGTCCTTGCCAGCAGTGCGCTTCTGGAGTTGTTGCAATGTTGCACAGATTGTGCACATTGTGAGCTGAGCAACCAACTTCAGCCATTGCTCCTGAGCACGACACACACAAACAGTTTAGCCCTCCTGATTGCATGGCAAATTCTTTGGCCTTGGGTGGCCTTGGGTGGAGACTGCGCACCATTTGCCATGCCTGCTGGTTGTCGAACCTTGTACTCCTGGTACTTCTCTTTTTTCTCATACGTGCACAGCAGTTCAGCAGGAACACGAGCATTTTCAAGGACAGGCAATGAGATGCATGGTCATGCGTGAAAAATTTCTGCATCTCCTTTGCAGCCGTGAGAGCTTGACGCCTGTTGCCATCGGATGCCCTTCTGCCATCCTTTTCAAGGCCAACCAAAAAGGCAGAAGCACTGCAGCTGTTTGGCAAAACAGAATGACGGCATCATGACATGACATGTCCTTATAGCCACAAAGCCCACGAGCCTCCCCCCTAACAATTTTGACCACCCTTTTTCTGTGCATAGTAACCGCTTGTCAACCTTGAGCTCAATCAGCTCACTAGGATATCCAAGACGGACACTCCAAGACCAGAGTTCACTGCAGCATATGCAGAAGGCGTGAGGAAATGGGGAGGAGGAGCAGGGCCTCTCAAGTAAGACACTTGTATCCACTTCCCTCCTGGACACCTCCCCACTTACGAGGCCCGTTAAGATAGAAGACACCGCATAATATTTACAGCAATGAAGAAAATTTTGCCCTTTGACACCACAACCTTGTGCCTCTGAACTCGGTGAGGAGATCGTTTTCAGGCATGAATCGCAACACAGCAGAACCAACCACTACTTACCATTTGGACCATGCCCATCTAGCGCGCCAAACAGGGACTGGTCTTCCGTAATGTACTTCTCAAAAGCAAAGCAGTTGTCTTGGTTGGTTTTCTTGAACCCCGGCTCACGGCCAGCCCGAGACATGCAGGCCACATTGAGCATGATGCGACGGGGATCACGAGCAGCAACCTGGAGTTCAACAAAAGAGGGGCAGGCAGCAGCTTTCAGGGATGCCTGACCTTCAGCACATGCATGTCTCAATGCATGACATGGGTCATTTCCTGCAAAACAACCATTATATTTCGCAAAATGTTGAGTTTGTTTGGCGGACCTCGTGAATGCTTAATGTTTGCAAGACAAGTGAGGGAAGCGTCGCAAGCGACGCTAAAAAATTGGTGAAGCCAGTCCTTCCTGACACAGAGGTGGCATTGAAATGCAGTGCCTGGGGCAAGAACAGGACCTATCCTGTAGCTGGCCATACCTTGTTCACGCATGCATGCATAGCCGAGCGCGAGCCATGCAAGCTGCTGCTGCCAATCATTGCTTACTGCAAACTTTCCCTTGTCGCAATACAGTAGTGCTGCTATGGTACGTGTACCGTACAGAAAGTATATCACCGCGCAAAAATAACGTTTTTCCCCCTGCGCGGTGACTGCGTGCTCGCTTATTATATAATTATTTTGAGGGTGCGCGGTGGTGCGTAGTTGTGTGAAATTCACGTTTCGGGATAGCGAGCGGTATGAGTGGTCAGGAGCGCCCCCCAGCTCCCTCCCCCCTGCAGCTCAGGAGGAGCAGCCGACCTAGCTCGACTGGAGCAGGCAATTGCAGCGAGAGTTGAGTACAAGAAGGAGCAGCAAAAGAAGAAGAGGAGGCCGGGCAGACCAAGCACCCGTGTGTGGTGTGCTCAGTGCTTACAGGGATGCCCTGCAGATACCATGGGTACACTGCTCATGCCAATGGGTGCGCTGCACATGCCAATGGGTGCACATGCAATGACAGCTCAGGGACAGCTCATGCATGCGAGCTGCAGACTCGCAAGCATTCCTGCAACTGCACCCTTTGTGTAGGCGTAGAAGCAGTGAGGTCAGCAGCAGCAGCAGCAGCAGCAGCAGCAGCAGCAGCGACAGTGAGGGGGACAGCAGTGAGGAGGAGAGCAGCGAGAAGGGGAGCAGTGATGAGGAATAGATAATGAAAGGGGAAGGGAGATGGGCAGGGGGGGCGCATGAAGGAAACGTGATGAATTGAATGAGAGACCTTTACCTGAACTGGCCAGGGTTTCTTTCGCTGTTCTTTGAGCTTTAGAGAACGTTTGAGGTAATGCCCATGTGCTTTGGGGGCAAACAGGGGCAAAAGCCCCTGCGTGGTTGATGCGCAATTGTGTCAAATATTTATTGGAAGGGTGCGTGGTTGATGCGTGGTTGCATGAACTATTTTTTTTGGGGGGGTGCGGGATGAGTCCATTTCTGTACGGTAATGCCGGTATTCCGCAGATTTCAGGAAATGGAAATGGCCCAAATGGACAGGAGTGGACAGGGGGGTCAACCTATAGCTCTTGAAGAGTACACTATGCTCACAAAACTTGGTGCTCAACGGAATCACACAAGGGCAGATAAGCACATGCGTGCGTGCACACACACACACACACACACACACACACACACACACACACATGTGGATGCACACACGCAAACACGCAAACACACACGAATGTATACATGCATACACTGTGCTCACACCCATGGGTGCATGCATGAGCACATGCACTGGCGTGAACGTGCGTGTTTCCCCCTGCAGCGCTTCCCCTCTCCACCCCACTACGTGCGTGCATACAAAAGCTGCAGCGCCAGTCTAAACTGGGACTCCTGCTGTGCAGTGCCAGTCCAGAGCTGAGCCTCGTGCTGCTTTTGTTGATGCTGCACCCCCATATCCTGAGAGGGCTCCACTTGTGGAGCTGCCCATGCTCCTCCTGTGGCTGCAGTCCAAATTCCCCGTTGAAGGCAGTCGAAGCAACTGATTTTTGCCATATAATACGAAGAAAATACATGTTAATTCCAAATCTACAGAATCATAAGGCTACGGGTTGGGGTGGTCTGTATTACACACATATTTCTGTACCCGTAATTTCTATTTATATTTTAGATTTTTGGAACTGGCCAACCTTACCGTAGTGTCACTAATGTATTACGACGGTAATTCATTGCGAGGTCCCAAAATAAATTCATTAATCAACCTGCGAGATTTAAGGGTTTACGAGGAACGCCAAAAACTCAAATTTTGCAAACTACTATGT
Source organism: Dunaliella primolecta (assembly GCA_914767535.2). Lineage (NCBI taxonomy): Eukaryota > Viridiplantae > Chlorophyta > Chlorophyceae > Chlamydomonadales > Dunaliellaceae > Dunaliella > Dunaliella primolecta. The sequence continues at coordinate 4,778,744 of OU611751.1, read as the reverse complement.
TTTCACGCCTCAAGCACTGGCTCTTGGTCTCTACTCATCCCCTTCTTCCATCTCTTCAAATGGTGGTGCTCAGAGGAGTACCTGGGCAAGTAGTATGACATCCAGCTCCAGCCAAACCCTGCTGGACAGGTCCCACTCTGCTGCCTCTTTGCTACTGCTGCCTGCTGTGAGTCATGCAAGCGCGGGTAAACTGCCTGCCTCATGCCTGGAAGCCCATCAATTGATGCGCAGTAAGCCATGTCACCCAGCCAAGCTGCATAGACGTCAGCCTGCTTCTTGTCAAGCACCTTCTTCTTTCAGCACATGTCAGAAAGGGTTCTTCGCCCCCAGCAGCATGGGGCTGCATTTTGGGGCCCAACAGGTTGCTTGGTACAAAGCTGGACCTTTTCGAGTTTTGGAAAAAAGTAACTTTTGAAGACACCTCATATTGCGAACGACCCCAATAGTTAATTAATTGCAAAACCCCCAGTGCTGCTACAGTAATCATTATAAATGATCCATTACGCATATTGATGGAGGGGTCAAGTGTTTTTTTTTTTTCGTGCTGACCAATTTTGACCAACACAAACGCTTCCAACTTTGTCGTCGAAGTGAAAGAGAGGAGGTCTATCCATGTGCCTTCCTTCACCCATATGCCATCCATACAGGTTGGGTCCCTCTCGGATGGGGCTCCGAGTCCAACGACACCAAAAAACCACCACAATGTAAGGACTGGCACTTTTCAACCAGGTGTACACACACAGTTTGTTGAGCAGATTTGCTTTGCAAGTAATTTGCAAAGGTTTTCCCACATTTCCCACGACAACATCCATCTTGCAGCATGCTCTGCTGAAGTATGCAGGACAACCACAAAGCAGCTAGTCCGTGCAGTGACCTTCTTTGTCATATAAAAGAGCTGATTATCTAATACCTTTGACAGAGGCAGGGACAAGCTCCATTCTTACAGATGCCCACATGCCTCACATGCTGGAGGGCAAAAAATGCAAGCTCGCTATAATAAGTATGCAAGCATCCACTGACCATGATGGCAGCCATTGGCTATGCTGAAAGCACTTGCCTAACCCGCAAGTGCTCGTATGAGCACTGCGCGTGTACGTTGCTTGGGGTAGAGCATCTGCATGGCTTGTGCCTCACCTCTGCACTCGCATGTGCGCCCACGACTTCGCCCTCATCCACAGTGCCATCATCAAAGCCCTCCATGTCTGGGACTGCAGGCTCTGCAACCCTGGCATTTGCGTTGGGCTGCAGTTGGGGGAGCCACAGGTTGGTGAGGTTGGTCAATCAAACACGCTTGCAGTCAGACTAAGAAGGCGATGCACAGGTCCGCTGCCACTCACGTCGTTGGTGATGAATGACAAGCGCCGGGCCCGAGTGCTCCCGGCTTGTGTGCCGGGCGCTGCGCTGGCTACCACCCCTGGAGCTGGAGGTTTCGTGGGCGCTGCAGCTCCCTCAGCAGGGCCTCCATTGACAGCCTCCCCGGTTTTCGGAACCTCAGGCTGCACACAAGAGAAAGCAAATTGCGCTTTTGATGATACATTATTTCGTGCTTGCGTCTGGAGGTAATGCTTGCCTGCAAGCATTCATCCGGCCACACCGTGCAAGTTACCTTCGACGCACGCCCCGAGAGTTGGGTCGCTCAACTCATACCACGAGCAACAGACACAAACCTGCATGTTACCATTGGCGTTCGCTGTTACGTAGGATAATCGTCTCGCCCGTGTAGATGCTTTCGGTGGACCCCCATCGCTGTCTCTGTCCCCTGATTTAAGCTGCTGCTGCTGTTGCTGCTGCTGTTGTTGTTGCTGCTGCTGCTGCTGCTGCTGTTGCTGCTGCTGCTCCTGCTTCTGGTTGGGCTGCTCTTGCGTCTGGGGTCCATCTGTTGTGCATGATGGGGGATGTTTGAGGTGAGGACGGAGCAAGCGATCAATCAGGCTAAGAGAGCGAGCCCCAAATACACCCACCAGCCCTCTCCGCTTGCTCATCAACGGGCTGGGATGAGCCACACCCCATTGTGCAGGAACGGGGACAACACTAAATGTCAGGTATCAGCAACATCTTAACATTGCAACAATGAATTGTTCAAAAATGTTAAGAAAATTTTAAACACGACGCAGTTCCCTACAAGAATTCTATGTACTCACGTAGGCGCGATGCCAAGGAGCTCCAGAAAAGCACAGCCTATTCAATTGAGCAAGATCCTCACATCTTGACGCACATACACAACACACACACACACACACACACACACACACACACACACACACACACACACACACACACACACACACACACACACACACACACACACACACACACACACACACGCACACACACAACACACACACACAACACACACACGCACACACACACACACACAACACACAACACACACGCACGCGCACACACACGCACACACAACACACACAACACACACACACAACACAAACACACACACACACACACACACACAAAACACTCACATGATGATCTAGAGGATGACTGGAAGCCGAACACGGCTCCAAAACCTGGCTGAGGAGAAACAAGTTTTCAATTGTGCGGCTATTGGTTACAAGTTTGTGATTTATAGTGTGCTGAGTGCAGCGTTGTCGCCAACACCCAGGAAGAAGAAAGTATGTAGAGTTACAATTTTCACAGTAAAAAGTTTGAGGTCTGCATGCTGCTGCTGTACCGCCTTTAACTGCTGCACGGGCCTTGTATCTTCATAGTACTTGATTTCAATCAAGTGCACATGCTAGTGGCTGCTGTTTTGCATTTAGTTGATTGCACAACACATGTTATGAGCAGGAGCAAGAAGAAGAAGAAGAAGAAGAAGAAGAAGAAGAAGAAGAAGAAGAAGAAGAAGAAGAAGTGGGTTTGGCATGGTAGGGGGTAACAGAATAGCATCAGAATGGAGGCGGGTCTAGCTCTCTTACAAGGGTTATAATGGGTTGGCCTACAGCCCGATACTGGCTGATCAGCTGCTGGTGAAACATTCTCAACCAGCGTCAAAAAATGAAACCAACCCTGACAGAAACTTTTATAACCTGCACGGATTTTGTTTTAGGAAAGCATTGGTCTCAGGTTCAGCTATAATGTGAAAGCCTGCCAAGAAAAGAATAATTCAGCGTTTGGAAGCCGGGCAAGAGTTTGTGAAGGCTTGAGATGATCAAAAAATCCTTGTATTTTCTGCGCAGCTCACACACTTCATAGCAATTACAATAAAAGAGAGCATGTTTCTCCTCTTGGACTTCAGCACGCTCACACTAATTTTTGAACCGCCCACCCATTCACAGGATTCAACCTTCAAACAGTGTTCAAGAATTTTAAGGGATTGGCCTACAGCCCGAGACTCTGGCTGATCGGCTGCTGGTGAAACCTTCTCTACCAGCATCAAACAGTTTTCACAGAGCCCAAACCTGCTCACATTCCTCATATCTTGTTTAGCCGGATCTTTGAGTAAGTGGGATAGGATAAATTTGGGATAAAAATGCTTAACTTCAGGAAAGGGGGCGCGTGCCGTTTGATCTGACGGTGTTCCGCACCAACAACGGTAAATCACTGCTTTCCAGTTTGTCTATCGGATCTGTGTGGCTGCTCCTTTTATCAAATATACTGCTGTGGTGCGCCCGCAGGCCAATGGCCGGGGCACTGAGCGGGTGAACGTGCTGGTGCCATACATTGCCCGGCTTTTCAAGCTGCTCTAGACAAGGCTCGCATTCCTGAATGTTGGAAGAAGGCCAAGCTGACCCCCTTGTACAAAAAGGGGCCTCTCCTTGAACCTAACAGCTACCGCATGCTGGCTGTCAGTGGCACAATGTACCGCTTATATGCTAATGTGATTCATTCTCTTGTCACTGACTGGTGTGTGGCCTCAAACAAGATTCCAGACACACAATTTGGTTTCTACCCTAAAAGGAACACCCTTTAGCCCATCTACATTTTAAGGCACCTACAGCATGCTGCACGCACAATCAAGCCTGGGCGATCTAGCCGGCTGCACACTGCATTCATTGACTTTTAGCAAGCTTATGATACCATCCCTTGGCAGGCACTCTGGCAGCACCTGCAGCGCACACGCATGCCCACGTCTTTCTTGTCCATCATTAAAAACATGTACAATGCTGATGAGTATATTTGAAGGAGGAGAGAAGACTGCTCGGGTGAACCCTAACACAGGTGTGAAACAGGGCTGCCCTTTGTCCCCTCTGCTTTTCTCTCTGTATATTAATGACTGATGAAATTGCGGAGGGGTTGCAAGGTGCTGTCACGGGTACAGCTTAATTTTATGTGACGCACATGTTATCATAACATCATATTATGATTTGCTAATGACCTGACTCTGATGGCCAACGATCCTGTTGCGTTGTAGACCATGCTGAACCGCTTGCATGTGTATGCTCAGAGGGAGCACTTGATCATCAACACTGCTAAGTCTGAGGTGGTGCACTTCAATTCACTGCCTGGACAATCGGGGGGACCTTGACCGGGGGGACCTCCCTAAACCTAACCCTAACCCTAACCCCAGCCCTAACCCCTACCCTAAACCTAAACCTAGCCCTAAACGTCGGGGGGGGGCCCTAAAGTGGGGGGAAGGCCCTAAGGCTGCGGTCACACACAATTTTTTTCGGTTTTTTTTCGACTTTTTTTCCGTCGGAAAGTGAAAAAAATTTGCGGTCACACACAATTTTTTTCGGATAACTGAAAAAAAATTTCAACCTCGACGGAAAAAAATTCAAGCGTCCACACGGGATTTTTTTTCAGATTTTTTTTTCAGTGCTCAGCCTCCCTGGGAGCGCCCCTTCCAGGCCGTTTTTGGCAGGCCCTTACATAAGGACCATAAATGCTGCCCTTCTCCTTGTATGGCTGGCAGCCATCATGCCACAGCTAGCAACTGAGCAGTCAGACTTCTCAACTTGGGCCCTGAAAGCTCTGATTCCAGCCGTCACCTTGGTTCTGGATGGTAGTAACCACACAGCGCAGCTTGCAGCCTGCCTTGCCATGGTCCAAGCAGGGCACATGGGAGGTGGCAAGAAAGCAAGGGGCTTCTGGAGCGTAAGGGAGGTGAGAATTTGTTTCATAATCATGCAAGCGCGCTTCCTCTTTGTGAGTGCCCCCTCAATTCTGGATTGAAGGGGCACTCATGCATGGGGCATGCATGGGACCCAATCCCTCTTCTCCTCCCTTCCGTCCTTCACACTCTACTCCTCCTGCCCTGCCCTTGAAATACAATCCTTCTTTTGGAATCCGGGAGAAGCAAGTGCTTGGGGACTGGGCCAACATTGGAAGGACTCAGCCTGAATATGAGGCTGTCCAAGCAAGCTTTCCGCATGAGCAAGCCGGCCTTTAAAACCCTGTGTGAAACGCACTGTGCCACTCTTGCAAGCGTGACACACAAATGCGGAATGCAATCCCTGTTGAGAAGAGGCAGGAAATATTTTTGGATTAGGCTGGTTCAAGTGCTCGCTATCAGAGGCTTGCGTGGACTTACGATCTTAGTAAGAGTGCAGTGTGTAATGTCATTCATTGAAGTTGTGAGGTCAAGTTGGTGATGCACACACATGAAATTGTAGTGCTCTGCGTGCAAAGATAGATTATGGTTCTTGGCTTGCCTTGCCGCCAAATGCTTGCATGGAGGAAATGACAATAGATGGAACTGTTTTCAAGCCCTACATCTGTGCTGATTCAGCATTTGCCTTAACCCCCAATCCCACAAAGTAGCAATTCAATTCTGATTATGCTCTAATTCGGAGGAGGCGTGTGGTTGAATGTTCATTTGGCAGGCTCAAAAAGCGGTTGCCAATCCTCGAAAATAGCAGGCTTTTTAACCCCACCTTTGCGGCAAACGTTGCAACAGTTCTATGTGCACTTCAAAATTTTATTGAGAGCACTGGGGACATCTAACAACCCTCTGTGCTAAATGTTGACAACTTTGTTGCCTCTCATGTCATTAGTGCGGCTGAGCTCATGCGAAGCGGGCCTGATGCTGTGGGTGCTTATCAAGTCAGGGTCAAGCTTGCATCATACATGGCTCGTGTGCTCGATATTGACCCTGTAGCAGGCCCGCTGCCCACCACCACTGCCTCTGACATGTGCAAGTCCCTGCCAGGCCTATGCTCCACCTCACCTGACCTGGGCAACAATTGCTTGCTGGCCTGCTTTGGCCCCTTCCCCCTCACATTGTCCCCTTTCTTGCCTTAGGGGGGCATTAATGGATTATCAGAAATGAAATAGTGAAATGTAGATAGAATTGAAGATTTTTGGGTTTTTTAGGGTTTGCATGCAAGGGGCACTCCCAGGGGGAACTCCCAAACGGTTCCTGAAAAGTGACCCAAACCGAAAAAAATTTCCCAAACACGGTCACTAGTGACTTTTGGCTTGAACGGAAAAAAATTTTGGGTGGGCGAAAAAATTTTTCGGTTTTTGTCTGTGACCGCAATTTTTTTCGCCCAAACTGAAAATTTTTTTCAAAACCGACGGAAAAAAAGTCGAAAAAAATTGTGTGTGACCGCCACCTAAAAGTAAACTAGGGTTCAGGTCCCCCCAGTCAAAGGTCCCCCCGATTATCCAACCACTCTTCAAAACCTCTGGGTCAGATCTGCTTGTGTTTCGTATTGGGGGGGTGCCACTGGCACACAAGAAGTCTTTTAAGTATCTTGGCATGATGTTTCACAAGTGCATGAGCATGGCCAAGTCCTCTGAGCACGCTGCTGGCCCCTTTATGGCATCTGCTTTTCGGCTTCGTCAATTTGTTAGTGAGAATTTTCTGGCAAATAGGCCGTATGTGTCTCTGTGGCTTGGGCGGATAGGATAGGATGGGGTTACATAGCTGTACCCGCCTACAAGGGCAGCTTAGCTGAAGCAAAAAGGTGCCTGTAACCAAATTAAACTTGTGTACATGTCATTTGAAAGCCTTGAGCTGAGTTCAGAAGTGTCAACTATAAGAATCACACACTGCCACTCTACATGAAACAAGCATGCAAAGTCATGCACAAAAAATTCATAAGGTTGTCATAACTTGTCAGGAAAATATACTCTCGTGTTTCCAAAAGAAGCACAGAAAGTTTGAGAACAGCATCTCTCTGAAAAAAGGTCCAAGAGGCCTTGACACATGTGTTCAACTTATGCTTTGTACTTCAGTCCTCAGCATCCAATGTCAAAGATGCATTGCAATGCTTCAAGGAGGGTAACCGCCGATACAGCCTGGTGAGTGCACACTGGTTTACACTGGTGGCTTGGGAAGACGTATGTGGTTCCAGCTGGAATGTATGCAGGCCAAGTGTGGAGCACTGAGTACACAAAAGCGGGCAAGGAATTTGCAAGTTATCTGCAAGTGCGGCACATGAGTTGTCTTAAGAGCACGCTGGGTATTAAGCGTGCCACTACCAATTGGGCTGTTCTGAGGGAGTGTGGTCATGAGCCGCTTCAGTTTTACCGGTTCAGGTCTGTTGTAAAAATGTCTAATAGCATGCTGAGGTGTAACAGTGAGACGTTAAGAAGAGTGCTGAAAGCGGATTAAAACATTCATTCACGTAAGCCTTCCTCATGCTGGAATAGCTGGGAATGAATGCGCAGATCAGGTTGCTAAATACCAGGCCTCCCTCAAAGATGGTAGTCTGATACTGGAATCCCTAGCGCTGGCCCAGGAGGAAATCCCTTCCACAATACAACCTGGCTGGCTCGGGAAGAGACAGATTTTAGGCCATCTCAACGCCACCCGTCTTATTCTCGTCTAAGGCACCTCCCAGACTTTACAAGTACTCTGAAATCCCATATGCATGCTAAGCACAAGCTGGGCTATGCTGACCGGAAGACAGGCTACTACACCTATTACCGGAGCTTGCTATCTCATGTAAACAAAAGCATAAGCAATGCCTTTTGGAACATGCCCAGTCTCTCAATTTGAATGAAATGCACCGTCTTTCAATACCGCACAGGCACCCTATACAATCAGAAACATGCAGTCCGATATAAAATATCCACTAGCCTTACATGCCCCCTACCTGATTGTCATCACATGGATAGCGCTCTCCACATCCTATCTGGCTGCCAATGCCCCGTCATGCGTAACATGGTAACTGAGCGTCACAATATTGCTTGCAGGATGATTTTGAAACTGGTCAGTAAAGGATCTTATGGGATCAATCTTGTGCAGTTGGATGCGGGCAACACAAACCGTCAGGCCCAGCACGACCTGCAAGTCCCTGAGCAAATCTCTAATTGTGCTGTGCCTTCCTACCTCTTCAACCCCGTCATTCCTAATCAAACCAGATGCAACTCCAGCCGCCCTGATGCAATCTTGGTCACTCCTCACCCAACTAACCCAAACAGACCACCCACTCCACCCTCACACCAGGTACTGCGCAGTATGGGAAGTAGCTCAACTCCAGCTCGCCATATCCACTTGATAAAAATCAAATACTGTGGAGATACGAGGCCAAGTGCCCAGCTAGAAGCCTCACAACAACAACACAGCGAACTGTGCAAACAACTCCAAGGTGCAGAGATTACTATCCACCCAATCCTCCTGGGTGTGGGCGGGACTATTTACACTGCCCATACCCTTGATCAATTCAAAAGATTAGGGATTGATTCACAGAGATCTGAAACACTTGCAAGAAAACTCCATGCCCATTCTGTATAATTTGCGCACAAACTCACCTCTACCAGACGTGCCATTGAAAATAAAAACACTCATCATAACACTGGTGCCCTGGAGCAGCGTGCTGCCAGAAACCCACCTGAACCACATTAACTCCCCTCTCATCTTCTGGTGGGGGAGACTCACGGCTCTTTGAGCCAATATGTCTCCTTTTCCTTAATTGATGCAGGGAGAGTTTTCTCTGCCTACGTAGCTTTTTCTTTTTCTTTTTCTTTTTGGAGCCTTCCTGCTGGACTGCTCAAGTTTTAGATGCTTTCAAAGGCTTGCAGCGCTGTGATTCCTTTGTGCAAGCTGTGCGGCAGGGCACCGTGTGAGTGACTCCTATTCCTATTCAAGAGTTTAGTAATGACCTCAGGCACAGGTTGCAGGCAGTTTGGAGAGATGTTTAGGGACTCCCTTCACTCGGAGTGAACCCGCAGGACACTTATAATAAACTGGCAGCTTATCAGTCTCTTTTTGCAGTGCCTTTTGATCACAATGTGCGTGCCCCCGCCCATTTACCAAGGCACATGCATTTGGATTTGTCTCAACATGTCATGAGGAATGTTAGCCGTTTCAAACTTAGGGCACACACACTGAAGGTGGAGACAGCGGCTTGGATAGGTTAGGATAGGGCTATACCTGCCTACAAGGGCAGCTTAGCTGAAGCAAAAGGTGCCTGTAACCAAACCAAACCAAGAATGTGAGACAGCGGCTTGAGACACTCGGAACGCTCTTTTGTGTAATTCCTGTTCTTGTGATGAGATTCAAGACGAGGCTCATGCCCTTTTGGTGTGCAGAGACACAGATGTTTGTGCTTTGAGGATAAAGTATGCTTACCTGTTTAATCGTATTTCTGGTGATTTTCCGATGGAGCCTTATTTACAACAAGCCAGTGTCCAGGCTGTATATGATTTCCTCTTGCAACACAACAACAAGTTATCATGCTATCCCCTCATTAACGACTGTCATCAACACCAGACATGCACTTCATTTCCAGGGGACTTCTAAAAGGGGGGTTGCGGGGCGCGTGGCGGTGGAGAGCAGGGGAAGGAGAGTCCGGGCGTCCAGGAGCATGGCGGGCAACCCTCCAGATCCCCAATAGCTCTGTTTCTGGCTTTCTCCTAGGCTATTTATGTCACACTAGACGGTCTAGTTTAGGTTTGAGGGCCCTTTGGTGAAACCTTTGCTAGCTTGCTAGTTAGGGAGCCTTTCCGAAATGCACGTGGCCTTCTGGCTGATGTAGGCTTTTCTTTTTCTTTCTACTGTAACATTATTTCACCAACATGCTAAAAGAAACTCAAGAAGCATTCGACCCTTTCACCAACCCAAACCAAAGCGATCCTTAATACAAGATGCCTCAAACAAACCAGCCTAAAATGTCACAGAGGAAGCCGAAACGATCAGCCTACTATAAATTATAGTCTATAATCAATGATGCAAACAGCGTTAAAAGAAAAGAATAGAAAAAGTAAGTAGGCAGTGAAAGCACTCCCCACAATTAAGGAAAAGAATACCCAGTGCCAAGGCACAATGTATCCCCTCCACCAAATGTTACTGTAAGCCATTTTCTATAACCATCTATGTAAAGTTGACATCAAGGAGCACACTGCTACAAAGGCAGGCACATGTCTATAAGAATGGACACTCTCAGAGTTGTAGCATGCATGACATATGACTTCCAATACACACTCAAAAATGCAAACACAGGAAGAGCTGAGAGGACATGCACATAAATTGCAATTAGAGCAGTGTATCCTCAGCTGTGTCTGCATTTCATCACACTGTTCCATTATTGGCAGAATTCTTTATACTAGGTTTGGTGAAAGGGATACACGGTGCCTCGGCCCTAGGTATCCCCTTTTCCTTAGCTGACATGGGGAGCGTGCTTTCACTGCCTGTATAGATTTTATCTTCTTTTCTTTGGATCATAATTTGCGCAATGCTTGTGACAATCTGGCCTGTTCCTGGCAAAATGCTGACAACAAGCTTCCACATCAACTCCCAGCAAGCAAAGGCATGCCGTTTCCGTGTCTGATGCTTGATTGTAGGGCATATCTGTGGCGCTGACTCACGCGCACATGGTCAGTGTGTGTGTCCCTGACCATTCAAGCATGTGCTGGGAGTCTCACCACGTCCACGGAGCAGAGCCAACAAGCTGTTGCGTTCCCTCTGCACACCGCGAAGTGCAGCTTCTTTGGCCTGCAGTTTCTGTTGAAGGTGCTCAATTTCTGTCTGATCTCCTGCTCGGCTCGAGTCCAGCCGCCCTGCACAAAGCAGCATGACCAAACATGGGTGGTGTTGAAGGACATCATGCTGAGCTACTGCACACCCGAATGGCTTAAACAAATTTAACAAGATAATGCAACTGGTGGTAGTGCACTGCAGGCATGAGCAGCACGACCGAACATGGGTGGTGTTGAGGAATATCGTGCTGGGCTACTGCACACCTGGCTGAGTTAAACAAATCTAACAAGATAATGCAACGGGGGGTAGCGCACTGCAGGCACGAGCAGCACCATTGACATCACTGCATGCATTGCTGGAGCCGCTGGCACTGCTAATACACCAGGCACTGCATGCACCAAAGTATCCCTGAACACGAAAACATTTCAATACATCCTGCGATTGATGCACGCGCAGTTGAAATCCACTTTGCGTTGCCCTGGTGCGCGCAGTCCACTTTCCGCTGCCCTGGTGTGCATGGTTGGTCCATTTTGCCTTACCCTGGTGTGCACAATCCTGTCGCCACAAGCGCAGCCTATTTTCTATTCCCTGTTGGCAATGCCTGAAGCTGGATCAGAGTTGTTCCACAATGCATACCTTCTCCACAAACAACCTCCTTAGCAAGGAGTCCTTACTCTATTTTCGAGACCTTCAAGGGCAAGGAAGGAAGCTCATACACTCAAGATGTAGGGCCAAGCTCTGTTCATACAGGCAGGAAAGGAAAGGAAGCTCACCGAGCTGTCGCTCCAGCTGTTTTGTCTGAACGTGTGCCTTGGCTGTTTGCCGCTCCGCCTCTGCAATCAGGCATGGGTGGGTGTGATAATTGGACACTGCATAAAGATATAAGAGGGCGTGCATAAGCTTGAGTGCGGACACCACAGCACGTGGCTTTGAACGTGACAGTGGTTGTGCATGCAACTATTGACAGCATGCTTTGACTTGTGTCCGCACATTCAAACCAGTGCCCAATCTTTTTCACATAGACATATGGGTGGCCTAGCCACAATCGGCCGCAGCAATAGTTATCACATAAGTCTAATCCAAGTCCACACAGAAAGAACTCAGGCAGCATCTGGGAAGGTAGGAGCAGCTATCGCGTACAAAAGCACACCCTCTCATGGCTCCTTTGCCTAATGGCCAGTGACATGGCTGCCAGTCAACGTGTGTAACAGGCCAATAGCATCCTCTTTTGGCTGCTCAGCCTAACTGTCAGTGACACGCCTACCAGTCAACATGTTAGCACCCATAAACCTCCAGGTGCAAGCACGTAAATAAGCACGCACCCTTTAAGCTGGATGTCAGATGGGACACCTGTTGCCTCGCAGATTCCTCCGCCTCCCTACAGGCCTCCAGAGCCTGCTTGTCCTGACGACCCGCTTGCACAGCTGAGTCAAGCTCAACTTGCAGCTGCGCCTCATGCATGCGCAGCACGAGGACCTCTTCTTGCAGCTGCGCCTTTTGCGCATGCAACTCTGTGACTTCATTCTGCAGCTGTGCTTCATGAGAGCGCGCTGTGTCCAGCTCATGGCTCAGCTGTGCTTGGTGCGCGTGCATTCCAGTTACTTGATCTTGCATCTGGGCGACGCGTGTGCAGGCAGTGGAGAGCTCGACCTGCAGCTGCGCCTCATGCGTGTGCAGTGCCTTGACTTCCTCTTGCACCTGAGCAAGGTTGGCTGCTTGTGCTCGCAGGTCTTGCCGCAACTGCGCGCTCTCTGCTTGGCTGGTGGCCAGCTCCTGTGCAGCCGCTGCTTTGTGTGAAACGGTGGTGGCGAGCGCTTGGGCCACCTACATAGGATCAAGCAATGGATGGATACACGAATAGGCCACGTGGTGCACCTGCATGCGATTATGCATAGATGGCAGTCCAGGTGCTGCAGGAGAGCGTGATCCAGCCCTTGCAGCAGCACTAAAAAAAGCTGAGCGTGGGAGCACACCACGACATTCCTCTGGACTGAAAGGGACCATCCTGAGCCAGCACACCTCCAGCAGCTGTAGCAGCCATATTGTTAGGCGAGCTTAATTTCATGTTCCAGGGCAAGGAAAATGAGATGCACGCAGCCAGTCTTGGACTGTGTAGTCTTATCTTTTTTTATGCTCTACGGCAAGAAAAAGGGAATGCACGCAAGGTGGTGTCATCCTTTAGGATTTCCAACAGAGGAGGAAACACACCGGGGTATGAGCTGCTGAGGGCTCCAGTAAGTAAATGTATCCAACCCCACCTCTAACTTAAAATGCATTTGTCCCTGCATTTGCTTGGGGACTCACCTGCTCTTGCATGTGCCCAAGCCTGTGCTCAAGCGACTGCACTGAGGAGGTGGTGATGGACTCTAAGTCACGGCACAGGCGCGCAAGGAGGTCTTTGCCAGCTTGCTCCAGGTGGTGAACCTGAGAGGGGGCAAATTATTGCTTGTGAGCACTGGCACATTGCAGAGGCACACGCACCATTCTTGGGCACCGACAGTTGGGTACTGTCGGACAGGGAAAGCACAGATCAGCATACACACAAACAAACGCACGCACACGCACGCACGCACACACACATGCACGCATGCACGCGCGCGCACACACACACACACACACACACACACACACACACACACACACACACACACACACACACACACACACATCGAATTCTGACTTTAAAATTAACTGTGGTGGACACCGGCACTCAACAAGGGTTCAGTCCATTGCAAATGCGTGTGCAAGCAAAAACAGCGGTGCTTGTTGCCGCAGGGGCCCCTGCACAAGTACAGGAAATCCTGCATGCACAAATGTGCATTCAGGGAGGGATATGCCCAAGCAGGCGTTGGCTAACCTAACACACCAGACTGGTCAAGACACTGCCTATCCTGCAAAATCACAAATCAATATTACAACCTGTGATCTTAGTGGGCCCTGGAAGTTGGTTCCAGGCTCTGCCGCAGTCTCAGACGATGCTTGTGGGCTCATTGATGGCAGCTGTAGCTCTGCGTGGCCAACCACACCTACAAGAGGCAAGTATAAGCATAAACATCTAAGTACACATAAAGAACCTACTGCCCGTCATGGCTAAGAAGAAAGTGATGGGGACGATCTTGTTGCGGCCATTGGGAACTATTCTATGCGGAGTTGCAGCATACATGCAGCATGCAAGGTTGAGGATGGAATTTGGAGTGAAGGAGCTGCGGGGTCCCTGCAGCAGACAGGTCCTGTGTGAGAGACAAGTAAGAAAACTTAAGGCCTTTAAGGTCCATGCAGAAGCTTCAGGACCGACCGTGTACCGACAATACAGGAGAAATTTGTATGGTCCTTGGATGACGTTCAAGGTCCATACAATGTCGTGCAGACAAAACACGACCCTCTCCAAGACAGTCAACTCCCAACATAAAAGAGCTGGGAATTCCATTTCCTCTTTCAGGGGCCTCCTGTTTGAGAGAAGTTTAGTGCGTGATGTCCCCTTCCTGAAACAAAGTGGTCTGCTGCATGCTTTCAGAACACGCATGCTTCAAAAACAAAGGTGCAAAACATGAACACATCAACATCCCTTAGTGAATGTTGACCTCTTTTGGCAATGCGTCAAATGATACATCACAGGCTCTTAGCACAAACATCTATGGGGTGAGCGCATATGAAAGACATGCCAGCCAAAGATAGCCACATACCTCCAAGTCTCTGATTTCCTCTCCCTCCTCTCATTCGCTGCTCACTTTTAAGCAAACTCTCCTGCAGCTGCAGGCATAGGATTGGTGGGGTTGGATTGGATGGCAGAGATGCAAATTTGGACCACGTTCTCAAAAACACCGAAAGAAACACTGCAAGTTTGGACTGTGCCCCCAAAGATACTGCAGTACAATACAAGGCCGGGCCGGCCCGGTGAATTCACCATGATTCCAGCGCTTGATTACTTCTGCTGCTGGACACACACACACACACACACACACACACACACACACACACACACACACACACACACACACACAGCAGGACACGGACCTGCTGGCACCTGCCCTCAAGGCACTGGACATGCGCCGCAAGCCAGTCTGCCCTGTGCTGCTGGGCTGCAAGGGCAGCACTTGCAGCCTCCGTTTGGGCTTCTGCTTGCTTCAGCCGGGTGTGCTGCTGTGACAGCCGGTGCACCAGCACCTGATGCGTGGATGTTTAAGGGAGAAAAATGGTCTTTGAGAGATGCCACACTTCCTCTGGCTTCTGCTTGCTCCAGGTGGTTGTGCTGCTTGTAAAGCCAGTGCTTTTAAAGCCAGTGCAACAGCGCCGGCTGTGTGAACGTGCAGGAAGAGAGAAAGATCTAAATGGGGGCGCCATGCATCAAGAGTGATCTGAAGATTCTGAACTGTTCTCTGATACGGACTCCCATCAGGAGCAGATTGTCACTAAGCAATACGAGGCACAGCAGCAAGACAGCAAAGCGAGGGCTTGCTCCTGCTAGCGCTCTTGACAAGGAGGTCATCTGCATCAAGCTTCCAAGATGAGTGCCAGGAAATT
>OU611751.1:4705898-4758398 GCA_914767535.2 Dunaliella primolecta | reverse complement strand
CATGTGAAAAACTGTATTATAAAATGTTCAGGAGTGTTTGTGTAGCCCGTGCATGTAAGTGTACAAAAAAAAACCCTTGCCAAGAACAAGGGAAAAAATTTCCACTGGTGTTTGTATGACAAAGCAACGGCGAATAAAGATCAGGAGTTTGCCAGGACCAACCTCTGATACAGGCTGGTGAGTGCACGTGCCAACATGAGGTATCAGTCGACCTAGACCTAGGGACTGGAACATCTGAACAGCACTTGTTTTTCATCTTGTATGTCATCAGAATCACAGATTTACAGATTTAAATGGGGGGACCTTCAGCCAGACTGTTCGGCTGATCGGCCTGTGACTGGTCCTCGCCAGTCAACATAATGTCCATAAGCTCAGAAACAAACAAAAAATCGTGTTGTTGTGTTGCAAGAGGAAATCATATACAGCCTGGACACTGGCTTGTTGTAAAAATGGTTGCTCCACGTAGTTTTTCTTTTCTTTCTTTTTTTTTCCATTGAAAAAACACCAGAGAAACAATTGAACAGGTAAGCATGCTTTCTCCTCAAAGCACAAACATCTGCGTCTCTGCATACCAGAAGGGCATGAGCCTCATCTTGAATCTCATCACAAGGACAGCGATCACACAAAAGAGCGTTCCGAGTATCCCAAGCCGCTGTCTCCACCGGTGGGATCCCAAGAGGTACCTTCAGTGTGTGTGCCCTAAGTTTGAAACGGCTAGAAAAGAAAAGGCTACGCCAGTTAACAGGCCACGTGCATTAAGCAAAGGTTCCCTAACTAGCAAGCCAGAAAGGGTCTCACCAAAGGGCCCTCAAACCTAAACTAGACTAAGCTAGCCTGTCATGCAAGATCAGCGTCATTCACGTCTTATTGTTTCACCTAGGCATATCACTTTTTTAGATAATGTTGTGCTTAACGTCCAGAGTCGCCTAAAGCCATGCGCCAAAGGACAAGTTCACTCGAAGCTGATGGATTGAGATGCGAGTGTACTGAGCTCTACCCTCTTCCCTTCT
Organism: Dunaliella primolecta; assembly: GCA_914767535.2. NCBI lineage: Eukaryota > Viridiplantae > Chlorophyta > Chlorophyceae > Chlamydomonadales > Dunaliellaceae > Dunaliella > Dunaliella primolecta. The sequence goes on along the minus strand of OU611751.1, from coordinate 4,757,388 downwards.
CTTTCTTGCAATGCTAGTTCAATGCTTCCTTCTGCTTGCTCTGTTCTGATGCTCAAACACACACGATACGTACACTGGTTGCCAGCTGCCTTCCGCCAACAAGGTCCCTCCCCAAGGACTGCCTGTTTACGCTGTCATCTTCTCTACCCCGGGCCCTTTACAAAAGGGTTTTGAGCACGTCTCTTATCAAATCCAGAAACAGAGAGAGTTCTCTAAAACAAGGCACAATGCAGCCTTCCAGCAATAATAACCTCCAACCGAATAACTAACCCAAATAACCATGATTCAGCAACAACCATGATTTGACGTGACAAGCCTAGGAGAAAGCCAGAAACAGAGCTAATGAGGATCTGGAGGGTTGGCTGCCATGCTCCTGAGCGCCCGGACTCTCCTTCTCCTCCTCTCCTCCTCCACGCGCCCAGCAAACCCTCCCCCAGAAGTCCCCTGGAAATGAAGTGCATGTCTGGTGTTAATAACAGTTCTTAATCTTTGGATAGCATGGCAATTCAGTTTGGATGCTAGTGATTTAGCCTTATGTTTGGTTAGACCCAAGTTGATAAGAGGTTTAATGGTGTAGTCATTGTAAATAGTGCCTGCCACACCAACTAGAATTATGTGCAAGGTCACTTTGTTATTCCTGTGAGGGTTTCTTGAGCTGCGGGTTTTGAGCCTTATTAAAGTGTTAGCTTGCTGGGTGATTGCAGCTTCCAGAGTGGGAAGGGGGTTAGTATCAGGGCAAATTTAAATTCAACAAGATGAATGTCCCTGTCCTGAGGAGGGATCTTGGTAGGATCAATGTGTGTAGGTCGACCTGGGATAGAGCGCACAAAAACAGCATCAGGGTGGCTCTGGTGCCGAGCACAGGGGTCAGTACCATTAGGAAAAACCCAGTCTGGAATGGCTCGTGAGATGTTTTCTGGGACTTGTATCCCCTGATCCAAGAGTCTCTCATTACGGCAGGCATCCATACCAATAAGGGATGAGCCGACTCAGAACCTGCCTTTGCTAAGGGCTTTAACACAGAAGCTAAGGCCAATATGATGCCTATTGGTGTGCATTCCATTCATAGTTGGGTTAAGACATCTAAGGGCAATGTGATTGATGCTGTCCATGTCGCCGCATAATGGGCAGCGTGCAGAGGTGTCGGACTTCTTGAATCTGATGGCATTTTTTGAGTGTAAACAGTTCCCGTGCGGTATTTTAAAACATTAATCTGCTGTTTGCTTTTCTTTTCTTTTCTTTTCTAGGGTGATCTTTGGATCATTCCAAAAGGAGTTGCTGATTTCTTTGTTGGCAAGTTGAGAGGGTGGGATATGAGCTTCTGGACTGACAGTGGTGCTTAGGAGAGTGGGCCGTATGATATTGTAAAGCCTCTGCCAGCTGTGGTAAAAGTGGCCTGAAGTGTCAGCAGACCCGAGTTTATGTTTTTTGTGCATGTGTGTTTTAAGCTTGTCTGTCAAATTGGTGAGGTAGTGAGTTTGGGCAGTGCGGGCAGTGCGGGAATGATGTAATTCATCGTTGCTGCCAGGCGCAGACTTCAAGGAAAGCCAGTATAAGTTGTGGAAGGGATCCCTGGCATCTGGAAGTGTAATGTCCGTGGTGTTCATGAGTGCTGCAGTGCGGGCGCAGGCGTCAGCCCCCTCATTACCAATAATGCCAGAGTGGGCTTTAACTTTGTAGAAATGTACAGGGTGTGGGGAGTGCTTTAACAAATCTGAGATGGCTTGGATAAGTTCTGCATGAAGGTGGGTCCTCATGCGCATTGGGTTAAGGGTCTGTTTAGATATCTGAGAGAGGCAGGATGCACTATCAGAGGCTATGTCAGTGTGTCCTTGTTGGAGTGCTACAAGGATGCCAGCTAGTTCTGCTTTGTTGATAGTGTTTGTAGGTCCATGTCCATTGGGATCATCCCAAAAATGATTTATGTGTATCTGCTGTGATGATTGGGTAATATCTCTGCCCGGCTTGAAAACACCTGAGCCGACCAGTGGAGGAGAGTCATCTTTGGGTTGAATGACATACAGATGGCAAATGCGTTGGGATGATAACCCCTCAACGTTTTGACGTCCTTTTCGAAGCTTTCCAAAGGTCCAAAGCAGAAGGTCTGCATAATAACATCTGCCCCCCACCAGCAAGCTTTGCATCTGAGATCCTGGGGCTCCTAGCCCGCAAGACCAAACTGGAGGACAAATACCAAAGCAAAAAAATAAAAGATTCCTTCTCACGGACCCTCCCACCTTACATTCACTCTGCCTTCCAAAAATGGGCACAAGTCACCCAAGAGAAAATGGCCTCTCCCCTGGACTATAACGCTCACTACCATCACTACTGGAGCTCTGATCCCCGCGACGTTTTGTTTGGTGCCCACTACAATTCTCTCTCGTCCAGGTTTTCCGGGATGTCTATCTGCCATCCCATCTATGATGAAAAGTCCATGAAACTAACACTACGACATGCTATCTACTCTGCCATCCTTAATACAGAGGCTACAGCCACCTTCATGCTTCTGCCAGCAAGTGGCAGGCATATGATAACCAACCCCTACTCACAACTCCTCAATGCCTACCCACACCTTTGCTACAAGCTCGGGACCATTCCTAAAAGCAAACTTACCTATGACAAACCCCAATCCTGGGTCGGCCAGGAAACTGCCCTACCCAAGCATACCTGGGATTTACAAATTATTGCAGTTTGGAATACAGCTGCAATAATTAACTTGAATAATCAGAACCATACCTGGCTTCAGGATCTAGCCAAAGCCATCCCTGAGGCCAAATGGATTATCAAGAACGTTAGCAACCACCCCATTCAGAATGCAAGACACAAAGTGGTGCTCGGGATAAGGAAATGTGAAAAACTCCCCCTAGACATGAAACAGATTTCCAAGGGCCCCAAAAGACCCGCTTCAGGCATTACTGTTAATGCTCCTTGTCAGTCCCATCCCAACCTCCAGCTTAAAGTCGCAAACTGGAGGTCTTGGGCCTACACAGACGGCAGTTGCCAGGTCCAGAACGGCAAGACAGTTATAGGGGCAGGTGTGTACCATCCTATGAGTGACTCACAAAAACTAGTTGAGCCTAATGGCGCTGGTATTACCAATACCATAGGAAGAGCTGAGCTCGCTGCCATTGCTGCTGCGCTCACTCACATTACACACACATTGCCACAGACAGCCTTAGCTCACTTCATCAACTCAGAAAGCAAATCCTGTATCCAGAAAAGCATAGACATCACGTGCAAGGAGATGTTTTGAAGAAGATTTCAAACCTTGCCCGAGCTCCTCAAGATCACATCTTTTTCTACAAGGTCAAGTCTCATGCTGGAATAGCTGGGAATGAATGCGCAGATCAGGTTGCTAAATACCAGGCCTCCCTCAAAGATGGCAACCTAACTGATACTGGTCTCCCTAGCGCCGGCCCAGGAGGAAACCCCTTCCACAATACAATCTGGCTGGCTCGGGAAGAGACAGATCCTAGGCCTCCTCAATCCCACCCTTTTTCTCCTCGTCTGAGCTACCTCCCAGACCTTAAAAATGCTTTAAAATTCCATATGCATGCTAAACACAAGCTGGGCTATGCTGACAGGAAGACAGGCTACTACACTTACTATCAGAGCTTGCTACCTCAAGTAAGCAAGAACATTAGCAATGCCTTTTGGGACATGCCCGGTCTCTTGACTCGAATGAAACACACTGTCTTCCGATACCGCACAGGCACCCTCTACAATCAGAAACACGCGGTCCGATATAGAAGATCCACTAGCCTGACATGCCCCCTACCTGATTGCCATCACATGAATAGCGCTCTCCACATCCTATCTGGCTGCCAATGTCCTGTCATGCGTAACATGGTAACTGAGCGTCACAATATTGCTTGCAAAATAAATTTTGAAACTGGTCAGTGAAGGCTCATATGGGGCCAATCTTGTGCAGTTGGATGCGGGCAACACAAACCGTTTGGCCCAGCACGACCTGCAAGTCCCTGAGCAAGTCTCTAATCGTGCTGTACCTTCCAACCTCTTCAAACCCACAGTTTCTGTGCAATCCAGACAAAACTCCAGCCGCCCTGATGCAATCTTGGTCACTCCCCACCCAACTAACCCAAACAGACCACCCACTCCACCCTCAAACCGGGTACTGTGCAGTATGGGGAGTACCACAACTCCAGCCCATCAAATTCACTTGATAGAAATCAAATACTGCGAAGATACGAGGCCTGGTGCCCAGCTAGAAGCCTCACAGCAACAACACAGTGAACTTTGCAAACAACTCCAAGGTGCACAGATCACTATCCACCCAATCCTCCTGGGTGTGGGTGGGACTATCTACACTGCCCATAACCTTGATCAATTCAAAAAACTAGGGATTGACTCACAGAGATCTGAAACACTTGCAAGAAAACTCCATGCCCATTCTGTACAATTTGCGCACAAACTTACCTCTACCAGACGTGCCATTGAAAATAAAAACACTCATCATAACACTGGTGCCCTGGAGCAGCGTGCTGCCAGAAACCCACCTGATCCACATTAACTCCCCTCTCATCTTCTGGTGGGGGAGACTCACGGCTCTTTGAGCCAATGTGTCTCTCTTTCCTTAATTGATGTAGGGAGAGTTTTCTCTGCCTACGTAGTTTTTTCTTTCTTTTTTCTTTTTCTGACACTGCCATCTGTATAGGTGATATCTCTCCAGTTCTTGATTTTAGAAGTGAACGTCTTTTTGTAGATGGCAGGAGTGAAGGCTGCCCTCGCCTGAGGGCACCTGTGTGAGCAGGAATGGGTGTCGTGGGGAAGGGATTGAAATTTCTTCCTCCAGTTGTTTGATGCTAGGCGTTGATGAGTATGCAATGGTATGGCAGAATTTGGAGGGGTAGCCAATGTGCTTCTGGTATGTCTTGCTTGAGGAGTTGGAGCCAGTCTTTGTTGGCATTATCTCGTGCCTCTCTTTTTTTTTGGCATGTGGGTTCCAGACAACAATGAGTTGCATGGGGTAAGAAGGTTGTGCATGGTTAGGTATGGTATTGAACCAGTGTTGGGGTGTCTGGAATTGAATGCTTCCAGAGGGGAATTTGGCTAGCATATGCACAAGACCTGGGTAGTGGTTCAGCCAACTCATGTAGGCGTTGCAGCTGAAGCCTCTCCAGTGGGGCAAGAGCATGAAGGTGGCAACTGGATCGATGGTTTGGAGGGAGGAGTGCACTGCGTGCCGCAGGAGTTGGAACGTGATTTTGTCATCATGAGGAGGATGGCAGAAGGAGTAGCCACAGTAGCGCACAGAGAAGGCATCAGTGTGCACCCCAAAGATCTGGTCGCAGTGGCTTGTGCTAAAGTAAGTGTTGTAAGTAAGTAAGTAAAGAAAGAAAGCCTACGCTGAACGTAACCAGCGTACATTAAGGAAAGATCCCACAGTCAGCGCTGTCACTGACCATGAGTCTCACCAGTATCTAAACTAAGAAAAAACTAATGGACTAGTGCGGATCCGGAGGGTTGTCGGCCATCCGTCCAGGTGCGTGCCTCACTCTAACCAGCCCGTCTGATAGCTGCAACTCCGGTTCTGTGTTGTCAGAGTTGCTGAAACGGATGGCATGTTTGGTGCTGTCAATTTTTGTTAGGGAATTAACAGCATGGAAGTGAAGTTTGGTAGCAGTTTTTTGAGCCTTATCTTTGGTTGAGCCTAAGTTGCAGAGAGGTGCAATTGTGTAGGGATTGTATATAGTTCCAGCTACTCCAATAAGAATAGTGTGTAGAGTGACTCTGTTGTTACAGTGTGAGCCTCTAAGTGTCCTTGTACGTAAGTTCTCAATGGTGTGTTTATGTTGATTTTGTGCGGTAAAGAGTGTTTGTTTAGGGTTAGTATCTGAGCAGAATTTCAATTCTATAAGGCGGATGTCCCTGTCTCTGGGATTCATATTTTTTGGATGGTGGGAGGAATCTCTGCCTTCCAGGGGTAGTACAATGATGCCGTCAGGGCGACTAAGGTGTGTGGTTGGCGGCTGTCCAGATGGGAAAATCCAATTTGGAATGATTCTGTGGATGTTGTCTGGAATTTCCATACCTAATGAGCGTTGTCTCTCTGCCTCACATGCATCAAATGAGACAATGAATGGTCCGAAGTCACCTTTGCTCAGTGCTTCACCACAGATGCTGAGAGCTTGATGATGGCGATTTATATTAATTCTGTTGATTTGTGGGTGGGCGCATCTTAAAAGAGTATGGGAAATGCTATCAGGAGCACCACAGAGAGGGCAGAGAGCAGGTCCAGAATGATTATTAAATCGTGCGGTATGCCTGCTGTCGTAGAGTGTGCCTATTCTATATTTTATAATATTTGTCTGTTCTTTAAGGGTGACAGCTTTCATATGCCAGAAATAATTGCTAATCCTGTAAGTACAGTCAAATTCAAGAGGATTGGAGAACCTTTCCGTGGAGACCATGCACCATTTATGCAGGGCTGATCGGATGTGGGGAGGTGTGATCAGTGCGTTGGAGTTGTGTGCCTCTTTGCTTTTAGCAGAGAGTTGCTTTTGGTGGGCCTTCTGACGTGATAGGAGGCCCATAATTTCTGTGGCTGTATCCTGGGCGGGTGGTTGGATGGTGTCGTGTTTCCCTGCCTTTTTGGCTGCTTCATAAGCTTCAACCAAGGTCTGGAGCCTTTCTATGGTGAGCATACCAACGCATTTGCCATTTGTGTTTTAGATACAGGCAGATTCACGGGTGAGCACTTCAGGCATTTGTTTAGGTAACGTATCCTCATCAGATGGGCTCCTCTGGGTCTCTGTCATAAGGTCAATGGTTCTTACAATTATCTAACATTTCCATTTTGGCATGATGTCTGTCTGGGGGTTGGTAGGTTGGAAGTCAAAAGTGACATTCTTGCGGATGGCGCATCCAGTAGTTGAGAGCCATGGAGAGTTGGAGAAGTTCTGGGAATTGCCCTCAAAGCCTTGTTTTAAACAACCTTGTTAAGTTAACAAGGTTGTCGAGGCCCGTTTCATTGGTGGGGGGGTCAGCTATTTGTTCCGGCATTTCTTGTTCATAAGCTTGCACGTGGGCTTGTAGGTCTGGGTGCATATGTAGCATCTCAGCAGCCTCCCATCGAGGATGCCATTGCGCATGGATCATTTCGCACTCTTCAGAGAATTTCTGTCTTTCCAGTTTTTGGGAATGGGACAGGGGGGCACATGCAGGGCAGTCCCAGTGCTCATCAAGTTTGCTCAGTGTCCGATCCTGTGGAGAGCATGATTTGATGTCTATGAGGCAGCCCCAATGATATGTGCGGTGACAGGTATCGCAGGTGGGCATGTCATCGTAACATTGGGATTCATGAGTATGTTCTTTGCTCACTGGACTCCAACAGAGCTGGCAGCACGGGTCTTCTGCCAGTCTTCTGGGTACATGTTTCGAAGTAGTCACTTTAAGCCCATCGTTTTGGAAGATGGGTAGGGCCCACTTTTCAATGGTGACAGGATGCCATTGAATTTTGTATTGAATTTGCTGCTTCTCCTGGGAAGATCTCTTGGACTTTTGGATATGTTGCCAGCCTAAGATGCTTTGGATGACATGATCATAGCGAAAGATTGTGTTGCTTGCTTGAACTGCGCTTAGTTCAGCAGCTTTGTTCTGCTTGTAGTTCCAGAGCCATTGGGCAACGTCAGTGCCTGGTGTGTTCGGTGGTAAGGGGCATGGGGTTAAAATGGGTTGTGTGTGGTATTCTAGGAGTGTTTTGGGGGCTTGGCTCCCTCTGAGCCTCCTGTCCCCAGCTTGTGGGGTCTGGGTGGGGTCCAGGGATAGGACCTGTGTGGGGGGTGTGAGAAGGGCTAGGATGGGGGTTGTGCCTTGTGCAAGTGTTGGCAATCCGTCAGTATGGGAGTTATGTCTTTTGCGGGTACGTCTCTCTTGGGTGTCTTGTGCTTTTGTATGCATTTGGATGTCAGGAGGTGGGTTATCCTGGTTTTGGAAGAGAGGATTTTCTAACTCCATGTCTTGAGTCTCAAAGAGGGGGTTGCGGTTGGTCCTGAGGTTAGTGTGGATGGGTCTGCTGAGGGGGTTAGTCTCATCACTACTAGAAGGGGGGGTTAGGTGAGTATGGTCTATGTGAAGCTTTGACCAGTTCCAGCCTGTTGGTGTATGTTCTGCTTTCATCAATTCTGCATATGTTGTGTTATTAATGCAGCGTGATTCAGGAGGTTTATTGGGCGAGCTGTCTTGGCTGAAACGGCTAACATTCCTCATGACATGTTGAGACAAACCCAAATGCATGTGCCTTGGAAAATGGGCAGGGGCACGCACAATGTGATCAAAAGGCACTGCAAAAAGAGACCAATAAGTTGCCAGTTTAATTTAAGTGTCCCGCGGGTTCACTCCCTCAACATCTCTCGACACTGCCCGCAAAGGAAGAAAAGAACAAGACTACCCAAGCCAGGTCCAGCTGCGTGCATTAAGGAAAGGCCCCCTAACTAGCAAGCTTGCTAGGGCCTCACCGAGGAGGTTCACAGGCCCAGCCTAAACCAAGCTATGAACCGATGGGGAATAACTAATGAGGGTCAGGCGGGTTGCTGTCAGCCATGCGCCTGCGGGCGTAGACTCTCCTCCTCCTGCTCTGAACTGCCTCACCCCCAGTGACGCCCCTGCCAGAAGAACCCTGCAAGTATAATGAGTGCCTGGTGTTTACAATTTTTGTTTATGATTGGAGTGCATGGCAGCTTAATTGAGAGGCTAATATTTCTGCGTTATGTCTGGTAAGACCCAGCTCAACCAGGGGAGTGATGGTGTAGTCATTATAGATAGTGCCTGCTACACCAAGTAAAATGGTGTGCAAGGTCACCTAATTATTTCTGTTTGGGTTTCTGAGACAACGGGTGCGAATCCTAGAACACAGTGCCGTAGGCCTTGGAAAGCATCTAAAACTTGAGCAGTCCATCAGGAAGGCTCACGTGAACGAATGTTCAAATATGCTTTCAGCACTCTTCTCAACGTCTCACTGTTAGACCTCAGCATGCTATTATACATTTTGACAACAGGCCTGAACCTGTAAAACTGAAGCGGCTCATGACCACACTCCCTCAGAACAGCCCAGTTTGTAGTGGTACGCTTAATACCCAGCGTGCTTTTAAGATAACTCATGTGCCGCACTTGCAGATCACTTGCAAACTCCTTGCCCGCTTTAATGTACTACAGTATTCAGTGCCCCACACTTGACCTGTATACATTGCAGCTGGAACCACATACGTCTTCCCAAGCCACAGAGACACATACGGCCTACTTGCCTGAAAATTCTCACAAACAAATTGACGAGCCCGTTAAATCAATTAACGACAAGCACTTGACGACAATCACACGACAAACAATTGACAAACCTGAAGAATCACAGATATCACAGACCGGAGAAGTACTATGCCATTGCCAGTGACTGGATCAAATGCATATTTGAAGAGTGTGAACCTGCAGCCTGAACCTGGCAGTGTTGCAAAAAACGTGACGGGAAAGATCCAAGTACATATATTAGGCATTGTATACGGAGGGTGTATTGCAGGTGCATCTCTGACAGGAAGAGCGCACCATTGATGATACGTCATCCACTTACTGTTGTTTACTCTGGGATCAAGGGCTGTGAAATGACTAGCTAGGGTGCCTGGATCTTAGGTCCACCACAAATTGACTGAGGTTCACAGGGTTGCAAGCCATAATTTGACGTCCATCAGGGGTTGGCCTACAGCCTGAGACTCTGGCTGATTGGTTGCTCGTAAAACATTCTCAACCAGCATCAAAAATAAATATACCCACACATTACTACCTGCTTCTCCATGTATAAAACTATGGGCATACATCTATGGGTATACATTTGCTAAAAACCAATTATGACAAAACCTTTGAAAACTATACGAGTCTTGATTTTGGAAGCATTGATCTCAAGATCAGTTATAATCCCAGATTGTATGTGAGCTGCAAAAAAAATACAAGGATATTTTCATTGATCTTTCCAAAAAACTGCGTAGGCAGTGAGAACGCTCCCTACATCAATTTAAAAAAAGAAGACGCATTGGCTCAAAAAGCCGTGAGTCTCCCTCACCAGAGGGTAAGAGGGAAGCTAGTGTGGTTCAGGTGGGTTTCTGGAAGCATGCGGCCCCAGGGCACCAGGGTTATGTTGAGTGATTTTGTTTTCAATGGCACATCTGGTTGAGGTAAGTTTGTGCGCATATTGCACAGAGTGGGCATGGAGCTTTCATGCAAGCTTGGTAGACCTTTGCGGGTCAATCCCTAGGTTTTTTTATTGATCCAGATATGGGCAGTATAGATAGTCCCACCCACACCCAGGAGGATTGTGTGGAGGGTGATCTCAGCACCTTGAAGTGTTTTGCACAGTTCATTGTGTTGTTACTGCGAGGCTTCTAGCTGTTCACCAGGCCTCGTATCTTCGCAGTATATCAAATACTGATTTGATTTAAGTAGAAGAAAAGAAAGAAAAGAAAAATTACGTAGACAGAGGAAACTCTCCCTACATCAATTAAGGAAAAGGAGACACATTGGCTCAGAAGAGCCGTGAGTCTCCTCCACCACATTAAGTGCCACTTAATCCAGTGGATATGGCGGTTTCGGATGTTCAATTCATGAAGTTTCCTGGCTGGAGTTGTGCTGCTTCTTACTCCTATCCCTATTCAAGAGTTTACTGATGACCTCACAGGTTGTGGACAGTGTGGAGAGATGTTGAGGGAGTGACCCCGCGAGACACATACAGTAAGCTGGCAACTTGCCAGCCTCTTTTTGCAGTGCCTTTTGATCACAATGCGCGTGCCCCCGCCCGTTTACCAAGCCACATGCATTTGGAAAGAAAGAAAGAAAGAAAGAAAGACTACGCTTGCCAAGTCCGGCCGCGTGCATTAAGGAAAGGTCACCTGTCCTGAAAGGCAGGGCCCTACCACACAGACCAAAAGAAAGAGCAAGCACAGAAGTCTACTCCAGCAAGTTGGCCCCCACCATGGGACCTACGACACGACTGTCAGGCAGGCCCTGTCCAGCAAGCTTAAGACCCACCCCTAAGCCCCAAGCATGCTCTCCAACATCCCAGCATGGGCCCCCCTCTTCCCTATGAGAGCCAACCGTGATTGGGAGGCGAGCACGGAGTTATGCAGACCCATGTTGAGACACTCATTTGGATTTGTCTCAACATGTCATGAGGAATGTTAGCCATTTCAGACTTAGGGCACACACACTGAAGGTGGAGACAGCGGCTTGGGATACTCAGAACGCTCTTTTGTGTGATCGCTGTTCTTGTGATGAGATTCAAGATGAGGCTCATGCCCCTTTGGTGTGCAGAGACGCAGATGTTTGTGCTTTGAGAAGAAAGTACGCTTACCTGTTCAACTGCTTCTCTGGTGATTTTTCAATGGAGCAACCGTTTTTACAACAAGCCAGTGTCCAGGATGTTTCTAATTTCCTCTTGCAACACAACAACAAGTTTTTCTCGTTTGTTTCTGAGCTTATGGACATTATGTTGACTGGCGAGGACCAGTTGCAGGCCGATCAGCCGGACAGTCTGGCTGAAGGTCCCCCCATGTAAATCTACATCTTCAAATCTACATCTTACTTCTTCATTACCTCTCATGCTACGGAGTCCCCGATGTGAGGGGGGAGTAGGTGGTCTATTTGGGTTAGCAGGGCAAGGAGTGACCAAGAAAGCATCAGGGGGGCTAGAGTTGCACCTAGCTTGATCAGGAATGCTGGGGTTGAAGAAGTATTGAGGCATCTCACAATTAGAAACTTGTTCAGTGATGTGCAGGTCATGCTGAGCCAGACGGTCTGCACTGCCTACATCCACACGCACAAGGTTTGACCCATAAGAGCCTCCGCTGACCACTTTCAAAATCATTATGCTGGCAATGTTGTGACGCTTGCTCAGTTACCATGTTACGAATGATGGGGAGAATGGCACTCTAACTTGCAGTAAGAAATTCCGAATTGAGATAGGGACGTCAACCTTACAAAATGAAGGACAATACCAATGATGATTCGGTTGAGAAAAGAAAGGCTGCGCAGTCCACGTCCGGCCGCGTGCAATAAGGAAAGGCTGACGCCTAATGAGTAATGAAAAGCAGGTCCCCACAAATTGTCAGGGAGTCTGTCCAGAAAATTAAATTCGACCCCTGAGCATCAGAGGAAACTAAGATAACCAATTGCCACCAAAGCGCTTAATCTCGCTACTTTCAAACACATGTCTACAGGAGCATCTGCAGGAGTTAAGCATTTGATTTTGGGAAGGCATTTTAGCAGAGGGGGGCGGCGGGCTCAAATTGTTGAAAATGTTGTTTCCCGCCAGTATTTTCCAAATCTGACCATGACAACAACAAAAACAGAAAAACTACGACGGCAGAGGAAACTTTCCCTACATCAATTAAGGAAAAGGTAACCCTTCCCTTCCCTTCCAATTAAGGAAAAGGAGACACACTGGCTCAGAAGAGCCGTGAGTCCCCTCCACCACCAGTATAAATATCAATTAAAACCTTGTTCACCAAAAATGACGAAATTTGGTTTACCCCAGATAACTCTGGCCTCAGATCACCCCAAAATGGCCCACAGCTCCACCTTGGAACCAATTTTCACTCCCAAATGTATGTGTTTGCGGCCTCCATATACATTACTAAAATCATGCACATTCAAGAAAAGGAAAGAAGGAAGTCAAAAATTGACATTTTGGGCATCCCTTGTGCTGGATTTTAAAGGGACATGGCTGAAAATCTGTATCTGGCCAACCACAGGGTCTTTTCACTCTATTTCTGTTGCAATGATATTATTGATACAAGGACACCAAATCACAAAACATCTTCCAATTTGGTGCTCTGGGTGGCCCGGAATGGAGATTGGTGGTAAAAAGTATGGTTCACGCCGCGGCCGATTAGGCACGTTGCCCCCAACTTGCGCTGTTTAAGCTTTTGGGTGCATTGGATAGACACCACATTTTGGTGCTAAGCTTGTAAAGTGCAAACAGGGGGCACCTTGCTCTGGAAACGTTTGAAAAGAACCCCCCCTCTGGCATTTTAGGCACCAGAGTCCCCATTGGCTTTTCTCTTTAGAAACATTGTACCATAATTAAAAATAATATGTGCTGCAACAAACATCTCAACAGTACCTTGCCTCAGCAAACGGTACGGGCAGGCCCTCACTATATGAGCCCAATCTATGTCCCTGCCTCCCCACAATCCTGCCAACAAGCTAAAGCGCTGTGTGCACTTGTCGTGTGCACCGTGCCCATTTACATTAGCTGTCTGGACAGCAATCGTGTATGCATGCATGTGCGTGTGCGTGCGTGTGCGTGCGTGCGTGAGTGTGAGTGTGTGTGTATGTGTTTGTGTGTGTGTGTGTGTGTGTGTGTGTGTGTGTGTGTGTGTGTGTGTGTGTGTGTGTGTGTGTGTGTGTGTGTGTGTGTGTGTGTGTGTGTGTGTGTGTGTGTGTGTGTGTGTGTGTGTGTGTGTGTGTGTGTGTGTGTGTGTGTGTGTGTGTGTGTGTGTGTGTGTGTGTGTGTGTGTGTGTGTGTGTGTGTGTGTGTGTGTGTGTGTGTGTGTGTATGTGTGTGTGTGTGTGTGTTGTCTCTTACTACATGGATGATGCGATCGAGCACATGCTAAGATGCAAACTTGTTTTCTAAATACACTCTTTCGTACACCTACACGAGTACAAGCGTCTGCGCGCTTGTGACAGAGGGGCGCGTTGATGCTTGCTCGTTTGCTCAGCATTAGCTAATTTGAATAAAGGTTGAATAACATATCTCATAACAAGCGGCCTCCAATGAATACATCAAATGAATTTACCGGTATCGAGATTGACAGGGCATGCATCAAATCGAATTTATTGCAGATTATGCATTGAGAGATAGGTAATTAGCTGATCTGCGTTAGCAGACATGAAATTGGAGGACAGGTTGGATGAGACGCAGCGGAGAAAGTTGCAAGAGCTGCTGAGAGCGGTTCCTCAGGATGTGGACAGCACACTGGTGAAGTACGGAGAGGAGGGTGTCACTGCTCAAACTTGTCTCAGGTGACTTGATAGTATGTGTTGAGTTGGAAGCGGTTGCATTGGAAGCGTGTGCTGAGGATAAGGCAGCGCATTTGCAAGCTACCAGTAGTGCACCAGAAACACAAATTCATAATTCACGCACACAGCTGCACGCACAAGTGCATTTGCTCGATTGCATTTGTACACATCATTGTTGGCAATGCATGTGAAGCACACTTGTCAAGCAAATAACTGTTTTTGCTGCTTGTGTTTTTGCTTCCTGCGTTAGGTGGTTAAAAGCAAGGAAGTGGGATGTCAAGCTGGCCAAGAAAGAGCTCATAAACCATGCAGCATGGGTGAGTTCGCAAAACAATTAGGGATCCAAGAATTGAGGTTTGAAGCGGCTCCAACCATTGTGTTTTTCTTTGTACTGGCAATATGTTTGTCTATGTTGATGAGATGTCCATCTTATGCTTTATATCCTGTGCAACCAATTGGAGTGAGTTTTGCCACCGGAAGGAAGCTGCAAGAAATTGAGTATGACCATGTGCGTTTGGGCCAATTTATGCCCTCCCTCCACATTGTGTGCACTGTTTCATGGATGCATACATGTTTAGGTACCTGCCATGCTTCTTACTTGTTTCAGGCCTGTGTACCTCATGGGTGAATTTCTAAGTAAAGTCATGTGCTTGCCAACATTGAGGGGTCTTCGCGTATTTCGTTTGCTTTGTACTGCCTAACAAGACCTGCTGCACGTGTCCACTTCACCTCCTTCCTCAATTGGCTCACAAAATTCGGACATTTTCACTCCTGCTTGTTTCCTGCAGCGTAAAGAATTCCTCTCCCCCTTCCCTGGGCACAAGCACATCCCAAGCAGTGCGGTAAGGACTAGCCTCAGAATGGTGTTCTCTAAACAATAACTCTGGAACCCTACCCTGCCCCTCACTTCATGCTCGCTACGGAATTTGGTGCAGGTGAGCTTGGAGCTTGGGCGCGAAATGGTGTTCATGCTGGGAACAGACCTGAAGCATCACCCCACAGTACTGGTCATTGGAGGCAAACACGTGCCCCAGGTGGGTGCCTGCTTGTGTGGTAGCTTCAGCACGTGTTCCTGAGTGCATTGATGACAGTGAGTACGTGTGTAACCTCGAAATCATTGACCGGTCATTGTATTGCCCATGGCGTCATGCTTGCACCTGCTGCAGTGCACTCCCCTGAATGAACCTTCCATTGTGCCCGGTCCCCATCCACACACACATGCTCTTTTGCTTTGACAGGCATCACAGATGCATGCTGCTTTTCAGCTGGACTTGTGCCTTGATCTGCTGCTTACCAACGATTATGTGTTGTGTCCTACGCCCCATGATGGCCATGTTTTCCTGCAAGGATGTGGAGCGGACAAAGCGATTCATTTCTTACACCCTAGATGCAACTATCCGTTGGGGGCACTTGGTAAGTAGGTTGTGAGCAAAATGGGCGATGTGATTTAGTTGGAGAAAGTGCAGCTTCCAGAAAGAGCAGGCATCCCTGTAGCCCTTGCAAGCATGCAATCATACGCCAAAACTCATGTCAATGGAAAGCGAGTTGCATCGCAGTCTCCTACATTTCTGTGCACAGGTACTAAATATGCCATCTATTGCTTGCCTCCCACGAATAGTGTATCGCAATCATTTTAAGATAGGATTCCAATCCTGGCAAGGTGACATTCTTTGAGATTAAGCTGTCAAACTTGCATTGGCATGCGGAAGTGTGTGTGTTATGAGTGTGTGATTTGCATGTGCGTGCGTGCCCAATGCTACATGATCTGTGGTGACTTGCTTGCATGCTCAGGAAATGGCTAAGAAATTGCAGCATGCGGCTTCACAAGGGATCAAGCTTGAGCGGGATTTTTATGACGGCAAGGCTGTTGGGGTCTTCGATCTTAGCGACTTTGGATATGCCAACTCGGACCTGTCTGCTTTGAAGGCTGTCTTTGACCTCCTCCAGGTGGGTGGTGGGAGTGCATAAGGATGAGGGAGGGTCGTCCAGGTGTGGTGTGCAGGGACTTGGGAAATATAAACTGTGTTTCACGTGAGCCCTTTGCACCCCTTTTAGGCAGTGCACCATGGCCATGGTCTTGAACCATGACATTTATTTGATAAGGTCATGCAGGTTTCATGGAGACGCTACAAGCGGATCTTCTTTTGTTCACTTTTGGCCCTCAGAGCTAGTGCGCGGCTGTGTCAGTGGCTGTCCCTGAACGTGGAAGCGTGTGAAGTGAGAGGTTTTATTGAGGAGGACATTGAAGCCAGGCTTTTATCTCTTGCCCACAGGTTAGGTCGTCAACAGCGTATATATGGCAGTGACCACAAGTCGTTGCAGGGAGTTGCTGTATAAGCATATGTGTCATGGGCTGCACCTCATGACAAGCCCTTTTATACTGATGTACACTCTTTTCTGTGCTGGAGTAGCGCTACTCCAACTACTCTAGCGCTTATCTAGGCTCCTCACCACCTTATCAATGCTTGCTCGTGTGCCTCGAGGCGATGAACGGCTTGCTGAGCCCAAACTACTTGGTTGGGCAAATCTGATCTTGTGTTTTTATATCACAATGGCATGCGGATTTGTCTGCTGGAATCCGGAACCAGGGCCACCTTCCCCACTGATATGTGCCTTCACCCACCTGCAGAACCATTATGTAGAGAGACTGTACCGCCTGTACTTGTACTGTGCACCCATGCTCTTCTATGGCCTGTGGAAAGTAATAGCTCCCCTGGTAGGTCCCTTGGATGCCAAACATCCAGGTGCTCATTTCTTGTGCCCCCTATTTGATTCTCCCTGGGACTTGACCAACATTTCTGTCAGATACGCATACAGATTATTGCTTCAGATGAGCCACTTACAACAGAGAGTGCAGCAGCCTTTTGTAACTCCCTCCTTGATCAATATGGAGCGTATTTTTTGATGTATCAAACTATAATGCCATCATGGCTGCGACCTGCATACAATAGTGAAAGATACAGCAGGCGGATGCTTATTTTCCCCTGTAGTTCCTGTGAGCTTTGCACGTAGCGGCAGACTTGTACGGCAATCATGTAAAAACTATGGACAGATTATAACAAGGTGTGGCATGCTGGCTTTTGAGCTGATCAGCTGAAGAAGAAGGTCAGCTTCAAGAGCTAGATTATTGATCGCCAAGATCAGGGCGTGGGTAAGGAGGCTAGTGCTCACAATCGTAGAGGCTCAGAAGGGAGTGCAATATACCATCATATGATGCCTTAGCTCCTTGATAATATGTTGAATCATGGGGCTGTGGGGTGAGGTATAAAACTAAGGTATGTTTCGACAGACGGATTGACTCCGCCTTGTATGCCGTCTCCTTGCAAGTTTTTTGCTTCCAGGATAAAAGTGCCCTGCCTTTTTGTGGTCTCCTTAGCGAATTCTCAATTTGTGAAAATATTTGCTGTGCAGATCGACCCCAAATCAAAAGAGAAGGTTCAGTTTGTGGACAAGTCAAATGTGGTTAAGCTCATGACGTCTCATTTCAGCCCAGAGGTGAGTGAGGAAAGCCCATGCTTGTGTACAAGTAGTCAAAACGACTATGAAATGTATGCTGCCCATTGTAGAGCCAGGGCTGCTGCTGTGTGTTGTCTTGCTTATAAAAAATCGTTTAGACAATCCCTATCCTTTTCTATGCAGTCACTACCCCAAAATTTTGGTGGTTTGTTTCAACCCGTCCCCATCCAAGAAATCTGGCAGATGATCGAGGAGCAAAAGCCTGAGTTGAAAGCAAGTGCGTAGCAGCCCTTTGTTTCCCAGTCAACTGCTGTTCGGCCCCAAGGGCCAGCTTTCTTCCTCATCTGGCAGCCTGTTGCTTTCCGAGGTCTTTCAGCTTGGTTATCCAAGAGCTCAGCGTCGGAGTAGATGCGGAGGATGGAAGATTTGCTCTGATCCGGTCCACCTGGAGGTACATTCACTGAGATGCAGCGTTAGCGGTGGAACTTGGACAATGGCCCGCAGTCCCTGACAAATTGATGCCATCACTTGTTGCCATCCAATAAACCTGCCAATGAAATTGAATTGATCCTTTCATCAAGTACAGGGGAATGGATGGGTTACTTCGTGTGCTGTGGATGTGGGGGATAGCTCAAACAAGCTTGAATGCTGAATGGACCTTCAGGTTGAGTCAGGATGCCATAGGCTTGAACTGTTGGCTAGTGAGGTGCGCGTCCCCGATGCTTGCAGTGCATGAGGGGCCCCACTCTGCTCAGTGCCCACCCTGGTCTTATATTATACCTTCCTTCTTTACTTGCAACCTGCACCCTCTTAACGTTTTAATTAATTTTTTACAACAGCCTTTCCGCTACACACGAGGATGCTTTAATTCATGTATGAGTCTACATTTGAAGGTTTTTCCTTGTATGACTTAGAGCAATTGGAAGGGCAAGAGGAACAGCCTGATAATGCTTTAATCCAGCTTGATTCGTGCGTTGCTGGAGACCCATGCTCGTTGACAAGTTGTGTGATTTGCCTGGTTGGATAATTTGCATAAGTTTGTTTACACCAGGCATCCAGCCTTCACGCTTACATTAGAGTACATTGACTGCTTTCTTATCGGTGTGTGTATCATTCATTCATGTGCTCATGTGTACGCTAAAGATCGACCGACGCTTTGTTCATAGACCACCATTGTAAGCACTCATCTGTAGGGATCGGCATATAGCTAAACGTCAAATGTTATGTCTTACACAGCATTATGTAGCATTATATGTCATTTCCGCTAATTACCAGTGCCATTTCCTACAGATTGGCACATAGCGCTATATGAGGTATTCTAAAGCGTTATGTAGCGCTCTTCGCTATATGGTGCTACGGGCAAATTGCAAACCCACTTATTTGCAATGAGATGAGGGTCTGCAATGTGAATGACCACGCAACTGTGCTTTAATCTTCCGCTTCCGGACCAGGGATCTGCAGCAAACCAATTCCACCTATTTAATAGTATTGTTTTGTGGATTGGATGATACTAATTGTATGACTTGGGACCGTTCCAATAAGTAAGAAAGAAAGGAACAACTACGCAGGCAGAGGGAACTCTCCCTACATCAATCAAGGAAAAGGAGACACATTGGCTCAGAAGAGCCATGGGTCCCCTCCACCACAAAGCTACAAAACAGAAAGTGCTATTGGGGATATGGAGGGTTTCTGGAAGCACCTGGCTCCAGAACCTGGCTGTGAGAAGTATGATTATTTTCAATAGCACGTGTAGTGGTCACAACTTGAAGCTTGTTGGTGTACATAACAGAACGGGCCGGGCATGAAGCTTACAAGCAAGTTTAATGGCACATTGTTGGTCAAGTCCCAGTTGTTCTAGCTGGTTCAGGGTATGCTCAGTGTAACAGGTCAAACCAACGCCCAAAAGGATGGTATGTAACGTGACAGCTTTTCCACTTATGTTTTTGCAAAGATCAGCGTGCTGCAGTTGCATAAGTAAATTTACCTACGACGATCCCCAATCCTGGACCAACCAGGAAATTGCTCAGGGACCTACGATACAGTGTAGTCTGAAATACAGCTGCAATAATCCGCCTGATCAACCATAACCCTTCCTGGCTCCAAGATATACTAACTTGATAGTAGCCAGTGAGGTTCAGGTTACAGGTTACAGGAAAAAAGAAAGCCTCTAGTCAAAACGGTTGACTGCTAGCCTGCTCATGAAAAAGCAATAATTCATGCAGAAAAGGAAAAAGCTTGTTATTGTTTTGATTTAAGAAAGAAGAGATATGATAAGACTGTACATGGTGAATGCCAGGCACGTAGGGAGCCACCCTATTGGAAGAGTGAGATAAAGAGAGGAGAGGACCAGAAAATAAGGGAGCATATTTCAGTCGAAGAGAACAGACATGGGGATGAGTACATTTGAAAAGAACGCCAGTGATGTTCCAGAAGCTGAGTGGACTGTTTAAAATGTGAGGATTGACCCCATCCTTATTGCAAGGCACACCCTTGTGCCTGGAATAAGAAAATGTGATTAAATTTCCTAAGGCAAGAAAAAAATTGCCAGGGCCCCTCCGAGGAGTCATTAAACAGCCACAGGCATAGCTGCCCCGAGCTGTCCGTTTCGCCACGTATTCAACAGGATGCAGAGATGGAAGACTTTTTGAACCTATTGGCATGATGTTTTTGAGGTGTCATGCTAGATCAGCGTCAGTCACCTCTTATTGTTCTGAAGAGGCATATCACTCTCTCAAACACCACTGCCAATATGGTAGCTCACAACTCACCCTCTCACCTTGCCAACCAAGAATCAGCAACTCCTTTTTGAACAATTCAAGGATCACCCTAAAACATCTGATTAACGTGCTAAAATACCGTACAGCTTACACTCTGTCACGTCAAATCATGTTTATTGCTATATTGTGGTCATCAGGGTTAGTTATTCAATTGGAGATAATTATTGCTGGAAGGCTGCATTGTGCCTTGTTAAGCTTAACGTCCAGGGTTACCAATATCCATGCAAAAAAGGACAGGTTCACTCGTAGCTGATGGTTTGAGATGCGAGTGCACTGGATTCTGCTCTTCTCTTGTGTGCTGCTTCAGTTCTCTTGAGTTGAGGTTGAAAGCTCACACTTTGAATGTAGAAACTGCGTCTTGGGAGGATGGGATTTCCCTTGTGTGCAATCGATGCTCATGCGGACAAATTCAAGGTTGGGTCCATGTCCTTTTCATGTGTGGGTATGAGTGGGTATGTGCTCCAAGGCGAAAAACACTTTGAGCTTTTTCAGACTTGTGGTTTTATTTCTTGCGCCACCATCTTGCGGCAAGAACTTAGTGTCCAAGCTGCATCTGATTTCCTCTTGCAACACGACAACAAGCTTTTCTTTTTTATGTTGAGCTTCTGGATTTGCTGTTGGCTGGCACGGGCCAGCCACAGTCTGATCAGCCAAACAGCCTTGCTGAAGACCTCCCTTTGTAATATAATCTGATCTAACTAATGAAAAGAGTGCCGATGACCGATTCCTGATATCCGTTGAGAAGTAGAGGGGGGTGCGGGGGGATCAGGGAGCACTCAGCGCCAGCCAGAGCCACTCCACCTGCTTCCAAGGTCCGTCACCCTAGCCAGCTCCTCCCAGAACAGAGGCACGTCCATCTTGTGACGTGGCAAATACTGTAAAGACACCAGGCCCAAGGTTCAGCTAGAGACCACCAAGCAGCAGCAGCGCGACCGCTTTCGAAATTATCAAGGGCCTAAGCTCATGCCACCCTCCATACCATTTCGCTCAACTGCCCTTGTAGTCGGATATACAAGCAGTTGATAGATGAACAGTTGGTGCTGTCTAGAGAGCTCCGTGGTGTGTACAAGCATGCAGAGACGCAACTGTGACCTTGAGTTGAGGATGCAGGGGCGGAGATAGGCCAAGGTGGAGGGTACCTCATGATGTGCCTGCAGCTTAAGGTGGGCTAGTGATTGGGCAAGTGTGGAGCAGCTGGGATGCGAGCTTGATGTAGGATTTTTTGTCCGGAATGTTCTATTAGCTCTCATTGGCTGGTGTCCATGCATGGTGCTCATTCTTAGAGTCTGCTTAAGGCTGAAGGTGTTCCGTGTGGTGGGACTTCTGCTCTGGCTTGTACTCCTCTGCTCCCTCATCCGTACTACGCGTGTGTGCCCTCTGCCATGACTGGGCATGAACATTTTTCTTTATCAGCCGTCTTTACCAGCTGATACCAGAAAAAAAACTTCTTTTTTTCCTTCTTAATCTTACGTTTATGAACAGGCTAGCAGTCAAACGTCTTGACTGAGGCCTTTTTCCCTTGTAACCCTTGTAGTCGGATATAGCAAGGCAGCCTTACCTCCGTACCATTTTATCAAGTGTGGGTGGGGTCGCCTACACTCCTCACACTAAAGAGCCCTTTACAGATCTTAATCTAGGCACTCTTAAAGCCACCAAGCTTGCTCTGAAACTCCATGCTCATTCTGTCCAGTATGCTTACAAGCTTGCGAGCACCAGACGCGCTCTTGAGAAGACTCCTGTGAACTCTTCGAGGGTCTCTTCTCATCACCAAGCCTTGGTGAGATCAGGCAAGGGGTACTGCTAGTTAACCTCCTGATCCCCATTGACCTTTTTTTTCCCCTTGGCCTAGGGACGCAAGGTGCCTCGGCTAGAGTTTCCCCCATTTCCTTAGTTGATGTGGGGAGTGTTTTCACTGCCTGCATACTTTTTTCTCTCTTCTGACATGGTCACTTTCATGGACCAAAACACAACAAACTCATCTTGTTCTTTTTTTACAGGAGCTTCACAGGGGCCCATCGCATGCATGCAACTTCAAGGTAGGTTAGACTGCTATAACCTTGCGCCCAACTCTGGACCCAAGGTAAAACACACAAAACACACACACATACATGCATAAGCATGTATACACACAAAACACATGCACACAGCAGTGTGGCATGAGTTGGGACCTTGTAGCATGTCACCCTCTACTTCTCTCACGGACATACTATGCACCTAGTGGGTAAGGAAAGGAAGGGTTCCACTGCTGTCCCTGCATTTGGGAGCAGCTTCCTTGGAGCAGAAAAGGCCTGCAAACTGACATCGAACCTTGCCAATAAAAAAATGTAAACTGGAATGGAGGTCCAGTGACCCAAACATTGTGTTCCTGTTGCCTACCCAATGCTTTCTTGCTGAAGAAACATGACACCTCGTGCTCAAAGACCTGGCATTGGTGGCAATCTGAGTGTGGTGGTGGGCACAAAAGAACAAACCTGAGCTATAAAATAAAGCATGAAATACACAATAACTAACAACATGAATCAATGTGGTGTGCTTCAAGAGCGTTCCTGTAGATGAAGGGAAATATGAAGGTGACCTCTTACTATGCAGGAAGGACTCTGCTGACAGTCAAGTCCCCACCTCTCCTGCACCTATAGAAAGACACACACACACGGGACTCACGGCGTCTCAGGCCAGTGTGTTGCTGTTTCCTTGATTGATGTTCAGAGTGTTCCATTGCGTTTGCTTCGTACTTTGCTAAATGCATGCCATGTGTAGCTTTATTCTCCCGCTCGGACCTCATTCTTTTCACTCAGCCATTGGCATTCGCCCGCCTAGGTCACCTAGGTACATTGATAAACATTCATACGTACAATTGCACTGCTTCCACTCAAACACACACACACACATTCAAGGCACTGGGTTTGCTGTAGCCATAGCGTGATGGGCGCATTCCGCTACCAAGCTACGCTCGGGCTGGCCTAAGACACAGCTGACACCTCAGCTCGCGCTGCCATTCTTGAAGTTGCTGCATCAGGTGACGCAGTACGCAGAGGGAATGTTCCATCCAGTCCTGCGTGTGTGTGTGTGTGCGTGCGTGTGTGCGTGCGTGCGTGCGTGCGTGCGTTTGTGTGTGTGTGTGTGTGTGTGTGTGTGTGTGTGTGTGCGTGCGCTGTTTTTTACAGCATGGATGATGCCATCAAGCGTATGCTAAGAAGCTAAACCCTTTTTTTTTTTGTACACTTTTCGCACACTTACACGTGTACAAGCGTCTGTGTGCTTGTGACAGAGGGGCGCGTGGACGCTTGCTCGTTTGCTCAACACTAACATGGAAAAAGGTTCATTCAAAACATCTCGTAACAAGCGGCCTTCCATGAATAAATCAAATGAATTTATCAGGGTTGACAGGGCATGCATCAAATCGAATTTATTGCAGATTATGCATTGAGAGATAGGTAATTAGCTGATCTGCGTTAGCAGACATGAAATTGGAGGACAGGTTGGATGAGACGCAGCGGAGAAAGTTGCAAGAGCTGCTGAGAGCGGTTCCTCAGGATGTGGACAGCACACTGGTGAAGTACGGAGAGGAGGGTGTCACTGCTCAAACTTGTCTCAGGTGACTTGATAGTATGTGTTGAGTTGGAAGCGGTTGCATTGGAAGCGTGTGCTGAGGATAAGGCAGCGCATTTGCAAGCTACCAGTAGTGCACCAGAAACACAAATTCATAATTCACGCACACAGCTGCACGCACAAGTGCATTTGCTCGATTGCATTTGTACACATCATTGTTGGCAATGCATGTGAAGCACACTTGTCAAGCAAATAACTGTTTTTGCTGCTTGTGTTTTTGCTTCCTGCGTTAGGTGGTTAAAAGCAAGGAAGTGGGATGTCAAGCTGGCCAAGAAAGAGCTCATAAACCATGCAGCATGGGTGAGTTCGCAAAACAATTAGGGATCCAAGAATTGAGGTTTGAAGCGGCTCCAACCATTGTGTTGCGCATGGGCTGCGCAAAACGGACAATCAAAGTATGAGCAGGGTGCTGGACGGTCCTGTGCGTCACCTACATTGCCTAGTGAGTAGGGTTGGCCAATTCCATGTATATACGCCATGTATATAATGCATTTTTCCTGCCAAAAGCTGATACGTACGGTGTATTTACATGGAATTGGTCAACCCTGCCAGTGAGTGGTGTAGTTTGGCCAGCCAGAGAGGCCCTTTACACAGCCCAGTGAGTGGTAAAGGGTGGCCAGTCAGAAAGGTCAACTGGGCCGCAGCAGGGGGGGGGCGTCTCAGCAAAAAGAAAACAAGACCAAGACCAAGGCCGCGTGCATAATAGAAAGGCCATCGCAGCCTGAGACCAGGTGTTGTTTGATTTAGGAAACGCCACAGCAGCCTGAAACCAGGTGTTGTTTGATTTAGGAAAGACCACAGCAGCCTGAAACCAGGTGCTGTTTGATTTAGGAAAGACCACAGCAGCCTGAAACCAGGTGTTGTTTTATTCAGGAAAGACCACCGCAGCCTGAGACCAGGTGCTGTCTGATTTAGGAACGGCACTTGCAGCCTGAGACCAGGTAGTGTTCGATTCACATCAGGCAATTGTAGCCTTTTGAGTAAGAAAAGGCCATTGCAGCCTGAGACCAGGTAGTGTTCGATTCACATCAGGCAATTGTAGCCTTTTGAGTAAGAAAAGGCCATTGCAGCCTGAGACCAGGTGCTGGTTGGTCCAGGTCGTGAGCAGCGGAGTGATTTTGAACCTAACGCAGTCAGGCTGTGCTCCATTTCTATTTCTTTGAGCTTGCGGCCTTTCCTCCATCTTCACACCATTGCTGACCGTAGTTCAGCCAACACAGTCTGCGCAACAATTCCAGCCATCTCTGCCGGATGCAAAGGAGCACCCACCAAGGTTTCATCCACTCCGGGTGCCAGCCCATGGAGTGCTCATTCATGGGTGGGGGAATGTAGCAACGCGCATCTAGCTGCGCAGGCGGAGCACCTGCGCCCCAACGCCAACAACGCCACAGCAATGTGTGTGTGTGTGTGTGTGTGTGTGTGTGTGTGTGTGTGTGCGCGCGCGCGCAGCAGCAGCACTCACACGACATTGACAAGGCAACACAGCGTGAAACACATGCAGCAGCAGCACCCACACAAGACATCACAACGCAGCTGCAGAAACCTAGCTCAGCACCCTAAGGACTGCGCTGTGCACACTCTGAGCGGTGCACAACACACGCACTGCGCACCCGGGGCACGGAAAGCGTTCCAACAAGGGCAACTAAGCTGCTTTGTTCTTGATGCATGCGCTGGCTTGTACGGAGAGGGGCAGGCAAGCATGGCAGGCAAGCGAAGCACTGGCAGGCACACACTGGCTGGTATGGAGAGGGGCAAGCAAAGCAATGGCAGGCACACACTGGCTGGTATGGAGAGGGGCAAGTAAAGCAATGGCAGGCAAGCAAAGCGCTGGCAGACAAGCGAAGCAATGGCAGGCGCGTGCTGGCTGGTATGGAGAGGGGCAAGCTAAGCACTGGCAGGGCGTTGGCATTGGGATGTGGGACCCATCGACAAAGGCACGAGCCCCTGTAGATCAAGAAGAAACTCATGGCTTCAATGCATCGAGTCATGTGTGCGACGAGTTCGAGTTGTGCCTAATCAAACCTAGGCCTCGGCCTTAGACACTTGTAATCTCAAGCAGCCAAGGTGGTGCAAATGGACGAGTCCAATGTACAATACGAGAAGAACTTGCAACCCGCTCAATGGCAGAGGTTTGAAGATGTCCAAAGCATGCAAACTGTGAAGAACTAGCTACGTGTCTAAACTATTGAGACAAGCATACATTGTGCCCAGCTTGCCCTGATACATCATTACGCTTCCAAAAAAGCACTAAGCCTTAATACATAATAGGCGCTGATTCTTCCTTCATGCTGCGCACCCCCAATATTATACTATAACGCTTGTTGTTACACAAGCACACACTCCCGCACTGTTACACGTAAGGGATTCCTTCAAAGGAGGAGCTCACCCAACCAAGCCACAACTCCTGCCATCGTTTTCAAACCATGGCATTCTGTCAAGGATGCGCACCCTGCTGAGCTTCACGTCGCTCATGCTCCTAAAATAACTGCACATCCTCTGTTCAGGGCCACGGTGCCAAGCAGCCCCACACGATTCAATGGTTGACTGACTGACTGACTGACTGATTGGTTGATTGATCGATCGCATGAACGGATGATTGATTGATCATCATGGAATGTAACAAAAGCTCACGCAATCACATCTCTAAATCCAATCAACACCACCTGTTTATGCTTGTCTATTCCTTATAACAGCACCACCTGCCTACACGCCAGAGATGCTCGTGCAGCTGATTGAGAGCGTGATCCAGCACTGCCTTGCCTGCCTACCTTTTGCAGACATGTGCACATGAAATTGTCCTTGCATGTGCAAGAGCTTGCACTCGCCGTTAGCCGAGTGCGCAGTGGGACATCAGGGTGAGCGGGAGATGGGGATACATGCAGAGGCATTCATCAACCAGCCAACGGCATTTACCCACCATTTGCGAGGCGCAAGGGGACATGCAGCGTAGAGCGGGCGAACCGGTAATAGGCATAGGCGTTGAACTTGTAGAGGAAGATGGGCACCAAGAACAGCAGCAGCAAGGCCTGTGTACGCACCAAGGCAGATGCACAGGGTCAGTACAGCAAAATAGAAAGGGCAATGTCATGCCTGTACATACCAAGGCAGGTGCACAGTAACAGCATAGCAAACCCAAAAGGCGGTCTCCTGCCCAGAGCTTTGAGCCCAGGCTTACCGCAGGAGCTTGCCTCAAAATCAATGCAAGCAGGGACTTGCTTAAACGGTTGCTTCAAAATGGACTTGCTTCAATGGCTGGAGCTGCTTTAACGAGTTCTTATACATGAAAGCACGCATGGACTACACAGCTTAAGAATGGCACTATCATCATCATCATATTGCTATACACACTACCTACCTCCTGACCTATCGCAGGTGAACCTGTCCTGTATGCGCTACTCACCTGTAAAGCGCACAAATCTGTACCCTGTTACAGGGTCCCTGTATGCACTACCCATTCCCATTTCCTCCAGGGCATACATACCTGTACATAGGCGCGCTTGACCGCAAAGACGCAGGCCACAAAGATGCCAAAGATACAGTACTGCATCGCAAAGCAAGGAAAGAGCACATGTCACTGTGAATCTCAGATCAACGCCACCTCAGCAAGCCTGTGCATACAACGCTAGGGCTCGAGCAAATACATTACCGTACAGCTCGACAGTCCAGCACGTCAAGTTTCTGGGCATGCTTGCATGCGCTATTGGGGCTTTTGCTCTGAATGTATTCAAGCCTGCACCCACCAGTGCATTAAAGCCTGCACCCACCACTTTATTCAAGCCTACACATCTTAACATGCACACATGTACACCTGTCATGCTTAGCACGAACATATGAGCGCACACATCTGAACATGCTTTGCATGTATAACAGCCGCCCCTGAATAAACTCATGCTGCATGCATGCGTGCGTTTATTTGGTGGACCTCGCTCTCAGTGTCAGCGCTGACTGTTGCTACTTTCCTTAATCACGCCGGCATGCCATTTACAATGGACGCGAACTGATGCACGGCCCCATGCGCTATACACACAGTGTACACCTTACACACAGCTTCAATGCAAAAGACAGGTATGCAATGCAGGTAAATAAGTGCAAGCGGCTGCTGCAATTGCTGCCAGAGCCCCTTGCCACCATGAGAACCCAAAAACCTCAACCATACTCACAATGAACAACATGATCTTGAAAATTATGGGCCACATCAATCCCCCTGACTCATACTTGCGCACGTAGATGTACAGCACAGCATGGCGCCACAGCACCCTGCATGCAGGATGGTATGATTCACCGTTGTCACCGTGTATTTTCTGATAAGAAAGAAAGAACGTGTTGAGGTATTTGCTGTTATTGGCGCGTGCACATCTCAGTACAAGACACCTGTAACAACAATGGCTGCAACAGTGATAGCATGAACAATAATGCACAGCACGGGTCGGCTGAACCATAACTGCACAGCGCAGGTTAACTCTGCAGCAGCCAGTGTAAATAGGCGTATACAACCACACATGCTCCAGCAAGACAGAGGTCACATGGCACAAGAGAATGTACAAGAAGATGTTGCTTGTGTGAATGCCAGTGCGCTAGCTGGTGCACTTCAGTAGAAAGTGCGCGGCAATAGTACAGCAAGTACACGTGTCAGCCAAATGTGGGCGCATGTGCGTGTGTGAGTGCTTGCTGTAATATGCCCCTTGACCTACAATGATGCACACATCTACGCCATTCCCACAATTGGCATGATGATGATGATGTGTGTGTGCGTGCGTGCGTGCGTGCGTGCGCGTGCGTGTGTGTGTGTGTGTGTGTGTGTGTGTGTGTGTGTGTGTGTGTGTGTGTGTGTGTGTGTGTGTGTGTGTGTGTGTGTGCGCGCGCGCGCGCGCACGCTGTTGTTTGCGTATTGACCCACCATGATGCACACATGTACGCCATTCCCACCACCGGCATGATGATGATGCTGATGATGTGTGTGTGTGTGTGCGCGCACGCTGTTGTTTGTGTATTAACCCACCATGATGCACACATGTACCCCACTCCCACCACTGGCATGATGGGGGCAACCACAGAGAAAGACATGACCACCAGGAACACCAGCAGCGCCATGCCCACCTGTGCAAATGAGCATCCACGCCAGTGTACAAATGAAAGGGATGCAGTGCAAACATGAAAGGGATGCAGTGGGATGCAGCGCACAAAAGGTAAACTTGGAATTCAAAAGCTTCAGCATACCACACTAACCACTGTAATGTGCCATGCTTTACCGTACAACCCGCAAAAATAATGTTGTTTGAGGGGTGTGGAGGGATAACCATGATCAATTCAGGTGCCACAGGAAGCAGAAATAAGAAACTGTGATAAACTCAAGAATTTACGAGGCTACCAACTCTGCTGGTATGTGCAAAGTTGTGAAGATGATCATTGGAAGGAGTGAAGGAGTAGTGCGGTATTGTGAAATGAGTCAATTGTTCAGGGGTACGGGATGATCACCTAACAGTACGGTAGTGAGTGGTCAAAGCAGGGCATTCAGCATCCTACGCCTAGGGCCAGCTGCACCCACAGCTTTCAAGCTGCTGGGTTTTGCATGCAGAGCACTGGCACGTCTCTGTGTAATCTTTCAGGTTCTTCCTGACAGTAACCTGAATGATCCAAGACCCCCATTCCTCTTCAGCTGTCTGCTGAAACATTTTGTTGCCAAGAAAGAGGAAAGCATGTCCATACAACAGCAAGCAGCCAGCGCATAGCCAACAGCTTTGTGGCTCATGCCAACCCTAAGTTGCACCTCAACAAACAGCCCCGCCATACTTTATGTCACAGCCTCAGTAATCAGTCCTGCCACCTTCATGTCGGTCCCCTTCATCAACATCACAGATGAGAATCATTCCGTACCTCAAATCCCATGCGCACACTTGTGGGTGTGTAAAGGAAAGCTTTCTCCCGCGGAGACAGCGCAGCCCTGCTGCACCTGAACAGCCATCGCCTGCAACCAACATCCGCGTTTGCTGCATCAGTAATATAAAAATCGAATTCAAACCTGCTGTGCACGCACATGCGTTTAACAATGGAAAGAAAGGAAGAAGAAACGGAACACCCTTTTTCTAAGAGCGCACTGCTCCTGCCTTCCTGTGTCCCTGCCCGCTTGAGCTACCAGCAGGGCTCACAAGTGTAGGGCATTTGAAGGTGACGGTCGGTCAAGGGGGAGGTGTTATTGCACAACATGGCAGCAATTGTTGTCAGGCGCTTTGGACATTGTCCAAAGCTGTTTACGGTTGCAATAAATCAGGTGTGTCTGGAAAGAGTGGAAAAAGCTGCCCAGCGGATGTGCAATGAGAGGACTAGAGAAAGAAAAATCCTGTGCTCAGCGCAGCCTACCAAAAGCAACCCAGGGTTACAATTGCAGCAGGAATGAGTTGTAACAAATGTGTGTATGCACTAAAAGTCGTATCTTCACAAACCTGAAAATGTACATCCGGACCGCAAGATGTGGGATCATCATCCGGAAGGGTACCAATACAAGGGTGCGGAACAACAGCTGCAGACGGGGAATGTGTATTACATGATGTATTTGTTTCAGGGCAGAAGCTTGCAGGAAGAGCCTTTGACCCCACATCACTGGCACGCATCTTAACCAAAAGACTGCTCTGGTCATGCACAGCCAGCCATGCAAGAGCTCCTATCCCACCGGCCTTCTTTAATACCATTTATGGTCCAACCACAAGTTGTGAGCAAGCCAGAAATTCTGCCACACAAAAGGCCAAAGCAGCCTAGAGGCCAATATAAAGCCCAAGGGCCAACATTTGGCCAGAAGATCCTCCCACGCACAGTGCCCCACATGTCTCATTTTGGGAGGAGGTAAGACAGAGGTTGCAACAGCTCAGGGTGTCAATATGTCACCATCATCATTGTCAGCATCATCATCATCAGCAGCAACAGTAGCAGCAGCAGTAATGTAGAAGAGGACGCAACAGCTCAGGGTGCCAATATGGCAGCAGCAGCAGCTACTGCTGCATTCAAGGAATGCCACCTGCCCAGATAGGATTGTCTCCATGGAACATGGAACACTTGTGTGACTGCCAAAAAGGTGGGCTTGGCGTCGCTGCTTTACGAAACAGGTCCCTGCAGCGCCTAACATCGGCCAGGACAGTCCACAGTTCAATCCATCGCACAAACGCAGGTAGCTGGTGCATGTGCTCTTCAAAAGGGTCTCTACACTTGCTGCCATTGACCATTTGTCAAATCAGGGTTACAGGGGTGCAGGCACTGTGTGACCTCACAACTCACGAAGACAAAGAGGTTGGATCCAGCTGGCAGGTATGTACCCAGGATGCTAACCAATACCAACTCATGCCAACTCACGTAGGTGAGGAAGAAGTTGGAGCTGGCTGGCAGGTATGTACCCAGGATGCTAACCAATACCAACTCATGCCAACTCACGTAGGTGAGGAAGAAGTTGGAGCTGGCTGGCAGGTATGTGCCGAGGATGTCGACCGCTGCCGCAGGGCCGGCTTCGAAGAACTGGTTGATCTGCTGTGCAAAGGCAGAGCCCAGCATGCCCCCCAAGAAGACCTGCCATGAGTGCATGCATCATCACATATTGTTGTTCTAACGTGCAGTGCTGATCTGCCGTGCAAAGCAGAGTCCTGGATGCCCCCCAGAATACCTGGATGCAAGCGCATGCATTTTTACATCATTCTTCTCACACCACTCCAGTGTACTGTTGATAATCAATGCAAAGGCGGAGCCCAGCATGCCCCCCGGAAAACCTGGATGCAAGCAGGAGGGAGTAGTTCCGACATCTTCTGGAAGGCAATTGTATATCTAGATATATGAACCCTGAGCTTGAGAGCTATCGATTGGCATGTATGTGGGTCCCATTTGAGACTTTTTGGGACCCTCCCTCCAAAGTTTTTCTGAGACACTTTCCCGGGATTATGAATATATCATTGGATTCCTGGGCCCTGTTGGTTGGCGCAATATCCAGAGTTTGAACCAAAAAAGGGAGCTGCTTACTGAATAGGCCCCTAGAATAAGAATTAAATCATTCCAACCATCGGATGTCGACAGCCGCTGCAGGGCCAGCTCCAATGAATTGGTTGATCTGCTGTGCAAAGGCAGAGCCCAGAATGCCCCCCAAGAATACCTGCCACAAGTGCATGCGTTGTCACTTATCATTGTCATTGACTAACTAATCTGCTATTCAAAGGCGGGGCCCAAAATGCCTATTGGAAAATTTGGACGCAAGCAACCCAGTCATAAGGGTGATCTATTGGGACAACTTTCTCTCCCTGCTGCAGTTTAGTTGTTAAGCAAACGTGATCTTAACAATCGTTATGTGACATGCAGTGATGTAAAGCTCAGAACCAAAAAAAAAAGCATTTTCCTCTCATGTCAACATAGTGGCAGGTGACCGGGCAGCAGTCTCATTTCTACGGCACGTGGCCCACGCACGAAATGGAATGAACGCGCAGTTCTATGAAGGCCCGCCTCACGCGTGTTCATGCTATGCTCTCTACCATAGAGAGCTGCCTCTTTTAGAAGCAGGGGAGCACATGTGCCCCTTTGGTTTGCAGCACGAGCAGGCCCAAGCACAATGCCTTTGGTTTGCAGCCCCTTTGGCTTGCAGCATGAACAAAGCCCAAGCACAGGGCCTTGAATGCAGCCCCTTTGGTTTGCAGCACGAGCAAGGCCCAAGCACAAGGCTTTAGGTTTGCAGCCCCTTGGTTTGTAGCATGAACGAGGCCCAAGCACAGGGCCTTGGATTGCAGCCCCATTGGTTTGCAGCATGAACAAGACCCAAGCAGAGGCGCTATTCAACTGACTTTTTGATGCTGTAAAAGAATGTATCACTAGCGCCCAATCAGCCAGAAAACTGGGCTGCATGCCTCCCTTGTACTACCATAAATATAATTCCCTCAGGCACTCCTGATGAAGTTGTTTTGAGAATCTCCTTCAGCAACACGCAGAGCCGTTCATACGTGTTCTACAGCTCACACACCGCACAGCCACCCCTGCTGAGCTGCACAATGCGCACACATACACACACACCTGTCCAGCGTTGTGCCAGAAAATGTAAGTGGCCACTTTCTCATCCACCTGACTCAGGGACACACAGCTGCCACTAGCCTGCGCAGGTGGTGTGAAGCGGGATGTGAATCAAATTAGCAGGTCACTGTCATATATTGAAATGGCAACGCATTTGATGTGGATCAACATGGAAGACTACGGGAGTACATTAAAATGGCAAACCATAAATTGGAAGTAGGATGGCAAACCACAATTGCAACTGTGGGAGGGCCCATAGAAGCGAACTTCAACGCCAAAGTCTTCATTTTTTGACCGCGCATACCCCTACATTATCCCCCTTGTTAGAACCGACTGTCCACAGGCGTGATAACTAAAGCAAGGTGTCCCACTATTTTCACGAAGAGGACAACTCTGACAATTGTAAACTTTGCACCCAGCGAGAATCGATCCCTGAAGCTTTGCTACCAAACGTAATGGTGTGAGGGCCCACAAAAGCGAACAAGTTCGATGCCAATGTCTTTGTGCTTTGACCACACATACCACATTACTACAATACTCGCACTTCACTTACAGCAGCAGGCGCCAACTCCACGACTACACAATCATACACGTCCCATGCCCACTCATGGCCACATGCACCCTCACCACAGAAGTTTCATATCCATCCTGGCGCAAGCACACGCTGCGCTATGGACGGTATCCTGGGCTAAAGCGCACCTAGCTATGGACAGCATGGACGCATGCATCCTGGCTCAAGCACACGCAGCTATGGACAGTATCCTGAGCTAAAGCGCACTCAGCTATGGACAGCATGAACGCATGCATCCTGGTTCAGGCATCCGCAGCCGCCAGCAGCCTTTTGCTGTGATATAGAAAACAAAACAAAATAGAATCAAACAATTGAAGGGTGAAACACCAAAGCGCACACAGTCAGCAACCTCTGCAAAGAAGGAAAAAGGTGTGCCAGGCGCTCCTGCACCAATGCAAGGGTTGGCCAATCCTGCGTGACATTTACATGCGTCCTTAAACACAGTGCCATGAATTTCATAGATATGGGAGGCATCTCAGTGCCCTTCTTGCTAAAGTGTCGCCTTTCTTCACTCCATGCCGGGAATGCTACACTTCCTACACGCAACCAGAGGGAATTGGCCAAACCTGGTCAAATTTTGGCGCACACAAGCCCGCGCAACCTTTCTTGCATGCAACCATCATCACCTACAGAATCGTGTGCACCTTTGCAACCCTCCCTCCACGTCCACACACCCATGTGCACAGACGCACCTGCACTAGCACAATCATGGTAACCGGGAGTACCAGGACCTGCCACAGTGTGACCAGTAGGCTGGGAATCCAGCCAGTGATCAGCTTGCTCAGGTACTGCGTGAAGAAGTGCTTGTCTGCACAGTACCACTCCCTGCAGGGGTGCAAGGGCAGGGGCAGAGTGGCTAAGGAGCGCACTGGTGCAGGGTTGCTGTGCATGGTTGCGTACAGCCTTGAAAGGCACAGGGGGGGGTGCTGCAGCGGTTAAACAGGTGATGCTCACATGCAATAATGGAGGTGATGCAATGTTTACAAGCCTCAGTGCAAAAAATCCAAGACAGACAGGAAACTGCATTGTTATGCACTGCACCGCACCGCACTGCACTGCCATTGTTATGGGAGCAGCTAGTTAAGTTTGCAGCGTGTCAGAAAAACACAGCATCCCCACTCCTCCACTTCTACGGTAACACACATTTGAAATTGCTTTGCCAGGAGAACACTGCACCCTCAGTCTTTTGATTCTATAGAAATACACAATTGAAGTTGCAGTGTGGCAGGAGCAAACTGCACCCCAGTCCCTCACTTTAATGGACGCACACAATTGGATTTGCTTTGCCAGGAGCACAATCAACCCCCAATCTTTCACTTCTATGGAGACACAACATTGGAATTGCAGTGTGGCAGGAGCAAACTGCACCCCTGCTCCTCCACTTTCATGGAAACACACAATTGATTTTGAGGTGCGTCAGGGTTGCAGGACACTTGTACGATGCATGCCCCAATTGAGAAAGCCCTGCAGGAGCAAATATTTGGGCCCCCGCTGCTGGAGCAACCAAACAAATACAGCCACCTCTGGAATGGTGCAATCAAAGTTGTGCAACAAATAACTTGTAACCAAGGCAATGCTGCACTATACTTGCACCACAACAAGGTTGTCCGCGCAGCACCTACCATTTGAAAGCCTGCTCCACATCGTTGCTGAGGTCCACATCATTAGGCTCACAGCCTGTGTTGCTAAGGCGTATGGTGCCATCTGGTGCTTCACACCGATGGACGGGGCTGCGCACACAATCCAGGCGCACGAGAATGAAAAAAATAGATGAGCGAGGGCAAGTAGTGTTGCTAAGGCGTACGGTGCCTTCTGGTGCTCCACACATTGATGGACTGGGCTGCACGCACAAGCAGAACCCACAGCAAATAAAACTGGTGCAATCAGGGACAAGCACAGCGGCATCCAGCACCCATCCTGCTTCATTCGTAGATGGACAGGGCAACAAATAAAAGCCAAGCACATGACAATGGAGGGATCCAGGCAGGCAAGCAAACGCATACCAACAACCAACAAACAAGGGCAAGCAAACGAGCATTTGAACACATGGAGGGTGTGCAAACAAAGGTCAGCGCACGTGCACACAAGGCATGCATGGCAAATACACCATCGCAAGCAACCCAGGTAAAGGCAGCGCAAGTATGCACAAGGCAAATACGCCCGCAGTCATGGCTAGAGGTGCGCAATCGAGGCAGACACACGGCACACTTGCGCACAAGGCACATCATTATTTGCGTGCAATCATGGCAAATACACAGCACACATCCGCACGAGGCAAACATGCCTGCAGTTATGACAAATTAATGCGCCATTAAGGTAAAGACACAGCACACGTCCGCACAGGGTACGTCATCGTTCGTGTGCAATTATGGCAAACACACGCATGATCAAGGCAAAGACACATCTCAAATGTGCACAAGGCACATCATACGCGTGCAACAATGAAGGTGCTAGATTGCAGGTCCACACCCGTCCAGAAGTAAACAACACCTCTGATTGACTGCACCACCCCACTCCAAATAACATGCCACACCTCTGACGGCACCTCTGACTGACTGTACAAACCCACTCCAAGTAACACGCCTCTCCAACTCCAACCCACTCCACAACCCTCTCCAAAACACTAAACCACTTGAAGCAAACCTCTCTAAAAACACCAACCCACTGCAAACAACACCTCCGGCTGCACCACCCCACTCCATGGCCCTTCGCTCTTACCAGAACCTGCGTTCACGTGGCAAACGGGGTAACGTTGTAGGGGTGAGTGTTGCGAGGGCGCCTTGAGGAAGTTGTTGGCTCAAGTTCATGGGTGCAAAGTTAAAAACAAAAGTAGTGTAAGTAGGAATTGAAGCTGCTCCAGCCTGCAACAGGTAGCGCTTCCCCCACTATTGCTCATGCTCTGCTCAGCAACAGTGCCGTTGACAAGAATGCAGGGATTGCACAACCAGACTTTGAAAAAGGAATGCAGGCGCCACCAAGAATGCACCCCAAGCATCAAACAATTTGCAAAGGACGGCCATGCCCACAAGATGTGGGATTGCCATACTTGCAAAACCTAGCTCATGGCACAAAAAGGTCTTTCTCCAATGCACGTTGGTCGGTGTCTAGCGGAAGCTTTCACTTTTTTCAATGCACACAACACAAGAAGTCCCAACCAGTTCAGTGCAAGCCACACAGAAAGCCCACTCAAAGCACCCATCACATAGCACCAATAAGGAGGCCACCCACACCACTCTGTGCACACCATGCACAGCACTTACAAGAAGTCCAGCTGCATGAGGGCGCCCGAGAACAGACCGATGGGGAAGGCGATGAGCAGCAGCAGCAGCGGCTGCACGATGATGCTGCGCAGTGTGCGTTGCTTGTAGGAGAAGTTCAGGGCTTGCCAATTAACCTCCTCAGGACCGGGAGCAGGATGTACCTGCAAGCGCAACTCACATGTGTGTGTGTGTGTGTGAGCATGCATGTGCATGTGCTTTACTATCGCCTATAGCTTTGGTTAACCAGCCATATTTTGCCCTCCCTCGTTAAAAGGCTGGAAAGCAGGGCCCATTTGTTCACTGCCACACCATCTCTACCCAACCTACACCTGAGTCCAGCTTACTATAATGTCTAAGGAGGCCTCTGAACGCACATATTTTGTGAAATCTCACATGCAACCACCCATACCCAATCACTTTCCAAACCAAAAAATGTAGCGTAACCAATCTCTAGATCCTCCTCTACTCCTGCCAGGAAACAAAAAAATATCTCATTGATCCTCTGCTTAAACAGCTACGAACCCCCTCCCTCCCTCCCTCCCTCCCTCTCTCTCTCTCTCTCTCTCTCTCTCTCTCTCTCTCTTTCTCTCTCTCTCTCTCTCTCTCTCTCTCCCTCTCTCTCTTTCACACACATACACAAACACCACTCGCCCCCCCTCCCACACACGCACCGTGAACTCATGGTTGTCCTCTGCAAGGATGACGCTTTGAGAAGCAATTGCTGCAGCCTGCTGGGTCTTGAACAGCACGATCCTGGGCAATGCACAGAACAACAATGTATTGACAAAAGTGATGCACGCGACTTTTTCAGCTGAGAGCTGGAACAATCTTCTTGACTGAGATAGGCACTGCAACAAACTCCTTTACATGGACCGCGCAATGCTGCAATCCTTCTGGCTGAACCTGCAATGCAGGACGCCTCTCCCTCCAAGTTGCGCTATAGGTTCTTGTAACACGGAGGCAGTGAGAGGGAGAAAACATATCGGCAGTGAAAAGGTTGATCAGTGGAGATTTTGTCGACATGAACGAAGTGATAAAGAAGATCAGTGAAGATTTTGACGACATGGACGAAGTGAGGAGGATGGTCAGCAAAAAATTCTGAAGGCATCAAGGAGAGCATTGTAGGCAGTGAGGAGGAAAAATACCAAGCATATAGTGGTTAAGCTTTCCAGGCACTGCTGCTACGGATATGCTCCCCATAGCACTCACGAGAACCAAATATTACTCGTGAACCAAACACACATGGAGAACCAAAGAACAAATGTGCCCTGACTGCTCAGGAGGACCAACCACCACGCGTGCTCAGTTGTTGGCAAAAACCTCCTCAGAGGGAGCATCAATCACTGTTGCAAGCTGTATACCAAGCACGCCAGCTCACAGGCATGCTGGTTCGATACACTTGCAATGTTTTCTTTCTTCACGCAGTGTCTCCTGTCATGCCAATTGATAGTTACGCGAGCCTTTGGGAAGAGAGTTTACTGGCAATGGGGGTACAAGCACTTGCAAGCTTACCAGCGCGCACGTGTGGGTGTGTGCATGCGTGTCTGTTTAGTGTGTGTATGTCTGTTTCAGTGCGTGTGTGGTGTGTGTGTTTGTGTGCAAGGTGTGCGTGTGTGCATGTGTGTGTGCATGCGCGCATGCATACATGCGTGTGTGCGAGCATGCGTACATGTGTATGTGTGTGTATTTGTCCTCGGTCCAGAAAACCAAAAGCTGCTCAGAGACGCTTCTTGGTTGATACAGGCCGAGGTTATTTGACCAAATGTTTTGCTGTTGCAAGCGCGTATACTGGTGGCATCACAATCAACTGATGCGCCAGACTGTCCACTTACTGGCCCTTGCAATGTTGCAAGGTGCTCAGATTGCACCGGAAACTGTCTCAGAAATGCGCTGGAGTTACAGCACAAGCACTCACCCCTTCAAAGCGCGCCAGCAAAGCTGTCTCAGAGAGCGTTGAAGCCAGAAACCCTCTCAGACTGTGCTGGAAACCCCCCTCAGATATGCACTGTGGCTACAGAAATACAAACAACCGCCCTCTCAGACTGCGCTGAAGCCACAGCAAAAACAATGGACCTCACCCCATGCCTCACCATGAGGGTGTGCGCCCCTCCGCCACAGTTTCCTTCCGTGCCTCCTTGACAGCCTCCTCAAGCTCATGCACCTGTGGCAGAGGTTATGAAGGGGCATGCCCGGAACAAGGGCTTGAGCTGGATAAGTTGAAGCCTGTGACTTCCTACTTGCGAGCACAGCCAGATTGCAAGCTGATAGCTGCGATAGCTGCATGCTCAGTGAGGATACATCCGCAGGCATACATTTTTTGTTCAAGAAATGCTTTGCAAGCACAGCCAGAATGCGAGTCGATAGCTGCATGCTCAGTGTCCAGAAATAAAAGCTCATTGTTACAGCAATTTAATCCATTCACAAGGGTTACGGAATGGCAAGTAGCAGCGCAGCACGCATCCGTGCATGTTTTTCATTAGGGTAGTCTGACATGAGAGGTATGGCAGTCTGAGACAAGAGGAAGGGCTGAAATGAGAGGAAAGTCTGGAGTGGAAGGAAGGTTTGGAGTGAGAGGAAGGTCTGGAATGGGCAGTCTGAAATGAGAGGAAGGGTTGCCAACAAATGTACCCAGCACCTAGCAGCTTGAATAAGAGGAAGGGCAGCAAGCAAGCGCTTGCACGCTCACAACAAGTGCGCTCTCCGGCAACAGCCTAAGCAAAAGTTGTCGGAGTGTCTTGAGGAGGAAAGCTGCATACCCACTGCCATACACATACAAAAAAGCACCCAATCAATTGTCACATCTGAGTAGGCATCATATGTAGCACCAGAGACGAGCATGCAATGACAGCTGTCATTAA
This sequence comes from Dunaliella primolecta, assembly GCA_914767535.2. Classification (NCBI taxonomy): domain Eukaryota; kingdom Viridiplantae; phylum Chlorophyta; class Chlorophyceae; order Chlamydomonadales; family Dunaliellaceae; genus Dunaliella; species Dunaliella primolecta. Next base: position 4,717,808 of record OU611751.1, on the reverse strand, counting down.
GACATGCATCAACGTAAGCATCACTACACGAGCACTCCATCAAAGATTCCAGGTCACGAACCACAGCTGTACGTGCTGCAATTGGTGGACCATGAAACACGTGTTGAGCCGCGAATCACACAAATCATAAATCACACTATTGGTGTGATTCGCGTCCAATCACACGCATCCACTCTGGATCAAAGAACCATAACCGTACCCGTTGCAAGTGGTAGGCCATCGAATCCACTTTGCGCCCATAGAGGCCGCAGCATCCCAACCGGTGCCGAGGCCGCTTTGTCATGCGCTTATGCTTTGTGTAGGCCTGCATGTGCAACCATTTCAGACATCCACCCCCATTAGAGAACGCCCTTATCTGATCTAGTGAAACTCCAGCGAGGAAGGGCCTTGCAGTGTTGAGGCTACTTGCTCATGTATGTGCTGAGGGTTGGGGGTTTCCAGAGGCCTGAAAAACAGGCCAAAGGAGCTCCGCCCCTGCCACACCCACCATCAGATTGGGGCGAATCCCCAACTTTGGCTGGGTTCCGCCTTCATTGCCTTGGGATTTCAGAGGTGAAGCAAAGGAATGGTGCCGATTGCAGCGATACAGGTATCCTGGCCGTCTTGAACTACGTGCGAGTTGCCTCAACTGGTCCCTTCATCCCATACTTGCATGCCTGTGACATTTCCTACGCTTTTAATTGCAATGGGCGTGGGCTCCGAGGGGCCCAACTGAGCATAGATAGCATGTATAAGGGCTTCTGAGATGAGATTGGAGGCATACTTAAGAGACTGCACTGCTGCTGCATTTCTTGCTTTCACATGATACTTCAACTTATCCACTTTTAACTTGTTTGTAAAGGGAAGCCTTCTAGGTTCAGTGATTACTCCTGCATTTCCATGCATATGCGGCGAGCTGCATGGCTTCAAGGTTTCAAAGGCCAAGAAAACACTTTGAATCGAAGCTAAACAGGTGTGAGCATTGCAAACATTGATGAGCAGGGAAGGTTTCAAACAGCGTAGACAGAATCGACACAAATTCAAGACTGCAACAGGACCAAGAAACCAGTTCCAATGACCTCTATTCTCCCCGAGCCAAGTCGCATGACAAGATAGCCTACACATTTGTAGTGAAATCCCCTGGCGTAACTTGCCCTTACGAGCTTGAAAGCGAATATATAGACAAATTAGCTCTCCTTTCAAGGGACCTTGAACAACACCACACACGTATTGTTGTTGTTGTTGGCCTCACACCTTGGAGTACATGGCGTGGTGGTAGTCCAGGCGTATGAGCAGCTGGTCCACCTTGTTGTGGTTGAACACAGGCAGGGCGCGGTCAAAGTCTTGGGGGAACAGCTGCAGAGGCAGGCATCAAGGAATAGTGGTACAGTGGAGACAGCTGCTGCAGAGGCAGGCATCAAGGTATGGACATGAAGGGTAAGAACAGGCAGGAAGGTACGGAGGAGGTGGCGTTAAGGAGGGATGCAATCCAGGGGGGGGGAAGGGTGTGGAGTTGAGGGGCAGCAGAGATCAAGGGGGTGAGGGGCAAAGGGCGAGGAGAAGCAACCAGGGCAGAGGAAGAAGGAAAGCAAAGAAGGAAACACAATAAGCTGCTTGCAACCAACTTTGTGGTTCATCCTGGTCCTATGGTATTCTTCCCCTTCACACCAAAACCCTCCTCCTCCTCCTCCTCCTCCTCCTCCTCCTCCTTCTCATCATCTCTAATTCCTCACCCTCCTTCTCATTCCTCAACATTTGGCACTATCAAAGTTTGAAAGCTTGACAATTTCAAGCAGCAGCGAGTACACAAGGTTTGTGCCCCTTAATGCAAAAGCAAGTGCACAAGGCATGTGCCCTTTACCGTAAAAGCAAGTGCACAAGGCATGTGCCCCTTACTGTATAAGCAAGTGCGCAAGGTCTGTGCCCTTTACTGTATAAGCGAGTGCGCAAGGTCTGTGCCCCTAACTGTGTAAGCAAGTGCGCAAGGTCTGTGCACCTTCCAGCATAAGCAAGTGCACAATGCATGTGCCCCTTACTGTACAATCAAGTTTTAAAGGCCTGTGCCCCTTACTGTATAAGCGAGTGCGCAAGGTCTTTGCCCTTTACTGTATAAGCAAGTGCGCAAGGTCTGAAAAGTTCCTTCCTGCATAAGCAAGTGCACAAGGCCTGTGCCCCTTACTGTATAAGCGAGTGCGCAAGGTCTTTGCCCTTTACTGTATAAGCAAGTGCGCAAGGTCTGAAAAGTTCCTTCCTGCATAAGCAAGTGCACAAGGCCTGTACCCCTTACTGTATAAGCGAGTGTGCAAGGTCTTTGCCCTTTACTGTATAAGCAAGTCCGCAAGGTCTGAAAAGTTCCTTCTTGCATAAGCAAGTGCACAAGGCCTGTGCCCCTTACTGTGTAAGCAAGTGCGCAAGGTCTGTCCTCAACTGCACACCTAAGAGCACAAGGCTTGTGTCCCATTCTGTGCGAGCCATGCCACATCCTCAGACTGCAGAGGAGCACTCACCCTTGCAAAGGTGGCTATCACCCTTGCAATGGTGGCTGCCAACCTTACAAATGTTACAACCTCAGTCTAAAGAGGAGCACCCACCCTTGCACGGGTTGCTGTCAACTTTGCAATTCATCCTCGTAAAGATAGCTGTCAACTTTGCAATATACCCTCAGAAAGGTAGCTGTCATCTTCGCAAATGCCATCATCCTTGCAAGGATGGCTGTAAAACTTGCAAATGCCACATCCTCAGACTGCAGAGGAGTACCCACCCTTGCAAAGGTGGCTGTCACCACACTGTAGTCGGCGCTCAGCAAGAGCGCCCGCACACGCCCATCAAACACAGCAGTGCGCAGGAAGTCCCATCGAGCCTTAGCCCTCTCAGACGCCCCTGCATCATCAACTATAGGAGCATTAAGTACCAAAATATGAGGGCAGCAGCTTGGGATTCCTGTGTGTGTTTTCATGTGTGTGTGCGTGTGTGTGTGTGTGTGTGCGCGTGCGTGTGTGCGCGTGTGCATGTGTGTGTGCGCGTGTGTGTGCGTGTGCGTGCGCATGTGGGTGCGTGGTATATGCAGCTGGAGCAGATCAGCTCCACCCGCGCCCACTTCCAACATGCTTACAGAATGGTATACTTCCAGTGCGCTCGTGGGATGTTGTGCCATTGGCAGCGCACAGTTCTTGGCTACGTGGCATGCACGTACCAGCAGCATGTACCATAACTATTCTCTTCTTGTTGGTGGCAGATGCACCACTGACTGCCAGCATCACCAAAAGCATTTCACGTTGTTTGTTCTGGTGTACAGCATATATTGATAGAGTGCTGCCTTTAATCCACTCATGACAGCACTAACCCACCCAGCCCTTGGCCTGCTCCTATTGAACCCTTACGAATATCTACTAGAGCACCTCCATACAGCCAAGAGGTATAGCGAGTATTACAATAATGCCTGCGTACCCACATTGCACTTAGCAAAGAAGTGTCGCAAGCACAGCAAGCACGATTTAATAAAAGGACCTCCATACAGCCATACAGCCAAGGAGCATGGGAAGCATGGCCAAGAAGCACACAGCACCTACATACAGCCGAGAAGCATGGCAAGCACCCCCCGCACTCACACTCTTGCCCTGCAGCTCTCCCACTCCCATGAGAAGACCCGCCAGCGGCCTCTTTTTCTTTTTCCAAGGCAGTGATCTTGGCTATTGAAGCAGACGTGGCTGGATCGGATGACGAAGGCGTGTGCCCAGCTTTGTCTGTTGGCACCACTGCATCTCCAGGGCCCTCCTGCAAGCAGCACACACAGTGAAGCAGCACACACATTGAAAGCACTCAGTTTGGTGCTAAGATATGGGAGGGCAGCGTGTGGCCGTGCCGGCCTGCGCGATATATGAGCGTCTCCCAGGCCCTCCTGCAAGCGGCACACATAGCAAAAGCACACAGTTGGGTGCAAGGTTATGGGAGAGCAGGATGTGGCTGTGCCAAACTGTGCGACAGCGCCACCAGGCACCTGCGCCTTTTCCAAGCAGCACACAGGGCTACAGGATTGTAGGAGTGAAAGTTCTGAACCAGCATGTCGCCGGCAGCGAAGGCAGTGAATGCACACAGCAAGCGAGACCAAGCCCTCCTTGAGGCTCCTGGTTGTGAATCCGCCATCATTCATCATGTACATATGAACACGCCCCTCTCGACAGGTGCAGATGCTTGAGATCAACACTTGACTTGCCTCTGGTTTGAGCATAATACTGTTTAGACCGGACCCATCATGCAGGTAGGTCCTGATGAAGCCTCAAAAAGGACGGTGTGCCTTTCAGGCCAGGGAAGAGCACCTTCATTTATAAGTTGTTTAGGGAAGCACTTTTGCCATGCGTTGGAATTGAGTGGAAGCCTTGTGCTGTAGGGGAGATTCAGAAGCCACACACACACACACACACACACACACACACACACACACACACACACACAAGACACGCACACACGCCCTCGCACCTGGAACACAGAGTTGTGGAAACAGCTGGTGTGATCGGGCTGCTGCAGGAGGTCCCTGCTCCTCATCGGATCCGCCAGCGGATTAGCCACCACAGTCGTGCCTGTGTCCCACCCTACATTCCCCGCTTGCCTCCCAACATTCCTGTTCCCCCCCCAAGAGCTCGACAAGCCCCTCCCAACCTCAAGTGCTGCACCCCCACTTCCCTCACCCTCACCAGGACCCCCAATCCTCTCCCCACGCACTCCTGTGAGCCTGCCATTCATAAACAAGACACCACTGCCGCCAACCTGTCCTTGTGTGACTAGAGCCCCACCACCAGCTGCAGCACCTTGTGTTGCGCTTGCTCCTACAGGACCACTTCTATTGCTGCTGCCCTGCATGCCCCTCGGCGCAGTGTGTTGGCCATCCTCCTCTGTGCTTTCCGCCACAGGCCCCTGGGGAGCCTTACACAGCCCCCCTTTTCCTCCCTCCCCTTCTCCACCCTTGCCCTCGCCACCGCCCAGGCCCTGTTCCACACCACCCCTGCTTTCCTCCTCCCCCCTTTCCATCTCCCCCCCTTTTCCTCTTTCCCCCATGCCCCCACCACTGCCCAAGCCCTGCTCCACATCACCCGGCAGCAAGGACGCCCTCTCTGTCCCCATGGTATCATCAGCATGCCCACCCCCCGCCCCAGCAGAGGTACGGTGCTTGGAAGGGTGAGGCATCTGCAGCATCAACCCTGCTCCGCTGGTCTGCTTGCGGCGATAACCCTGCTTCGCTGACAACCCTGCTTCGCTCATAACCCTGCTTCGCTGGTCGGCTTGCAGCGACAACCCTGCTTCGCTGGTCCGCTTGGACAGCGGCAAGCTGGCTGGCTCATCGTACAGCGTGCGCACGTGGATGGCATAGTTGCTCATGAACTGCGGTGGGAGCACGTGTGCGTACACGTATGTACGTGTGTGTGTGTGTGTGTGCATACACATATGTGTATGTGTGTGTGTGTGTGCAAGTGCGCGCAAAAGGCACAAGAGTTATGTATGTTCATACATATGGCGGTCTATGCCTGAGGAATATGGTAAACGCGAACTTAGAAGGGCAATGCAATACAGGCAAATGCAAAAGCATGAAGTGCAGATCATGAGAGGCTAACACAGAACGTCAAGCTATTAATACAGCAGAGGTGCACCGTCGGTAAGACCCTCCTTAGCTTGCTTATTGAGGAACCTTCCCATCATGCGCACGGTTGTTAGGCTTGCTTTTTTCTGATCTTCTCTTTTCCTTTTCTTTGCTTGCACCCATCCATACATCCATTGGGGCAAAGTACAGGACAGCGCATTCTTTCTTTTCTTTTTCTTTGCACGCACCCATTTGCGCATCCATCGGGGCAAAATCCAGGACAGCATGCCCTGCCCCTCCTCACTGTAGTCTGTGCTCCATAGCGGCTCATTCGTCCACAGCGCTTGGTTGACATCACACACCAGCACTGCAACAGCAGTGCACAGATCCAAGCAAGCCTGTTCAGGGCCCTTGCTCATGGGATCCTGATCTTTGTTGGTCCACAACTTCTAATGCAGGCAAATGACAGCAGTCATTGCTGATGGTCATTGAATGACGACCATAAATAGTCCCAATTGCTGGCATGGCACTTCCAGAGGCCAGCTCTCGAATGCTGGCATGGACACTTCCAGAGGCCAGCTCTCCGATGCTGGCATGGACACTTCCAGAGGCCAGCTCTCCAATGCTGGCATGGACACTCCAGAGGCCAGCTCTCCAATGCTGGCATGGACACTTTCAGAGGCCAGCTCTCCAATGCTGGCATGGACAGTTCCAGAGGCCAGCTCTCCAATGCTGGCATGGACACTTCCAGAGGCCAGCTCTCCAATGCTGGCATGGACACTTTCAGAGGCCGGGTATGAGACAAGCACACGCGCAACGCCTATGCAGAAGAAAATGTTGCAGCAGCACATATTTGTTGCAGCACACATGTGTATCCTTCCAACGCATCTCTTCCGTTGGTAACCGCACTCACACATCTGTGGGCGTCACGAATACACGCAAACACACCCACACCCACACTCACACCTGCGCCCCCCTTCCCCCACTGGCGCACACCTGCATATTGTTGGGCGTTGACTGATACCACAAATCCATGCTTGTCGAAGGTGTTTGCTGTTTTAATATGTCGGACTGAGGGCCTTGCCAACACCTATGGGCGATCAAAAAAGTTAGAAACAGAAGAGAAATAGGGAGAACACAAATGAAAGAGAAATAACAGAGTGGTTGCACAACAAGTCACATCACATTGCTACAAATTCAAGGTAAAAGATGGAGATTGGCAAGGAAACTTTGGCGGGAATGACAATTTATAGACTCTTCTTTGTTTATGCAAGGCTCTGGGCATGCCTACTTGAGTGCGGCTGTTTTGTGACCTTTCCTTGATGCATGCGCACACAGCTAGTAATGGCGCGCAGTCCTTTTCTTTTCCCTTTTCTCATGGTTACATCAATGCAAGAGCAAGGCGCAATGCTAGAGCAAGGCAGCAAAAGCCTAATATCATGCAAAGACGAGCAAGGCACACGGCAAGCTTGAATTAGAAGCATGATGCTAGAACGAGTAAGGCGCAAAGCAAGCTCTGAGAGATAGCAGGCTGTCAGTGTAAGAGAGCGAAGGATGTGCACTCAGCATACTCACTGCTTTATTCCATGCCGTATCCTTAACGTTGCGCCGGCTGAGCTTGCACAGCGATTCCGGCTGCTTTGACTCGGGCGGCGAGGGATCTCGCAAAGGCTTTTTTGCTTCTGCATCTGCGCACACACAAATTGTGTGTAAAGTTGTCTCAGCCTGTCCATCTGCACGGAAATGAAAAATATGGATTCCCAGGTTGCTATGGTTAGCAAAAAGGACAACAGAGGTTGCGTCACATTAGAACAAGCTGTTGCCTTTGTTTTAACAATTGCATTTTAGTTACAAGAAAAGAGCAAGAGGATGCTGCAGCAGAAAAATGATTAGGCTGGCATGCATGGAAACACTGCTGCCAGGCAGAATGGAAACAGGTGCGGCCTTTCCCACCCGTGGCTGGTGGGTGGCATTGCAGGGCAGGCGCGCTTGAGGTCCTGGGGGCCACTTGTAGACTTGGCCCATCAGCAGCATCGTCTGTGTCTTCCCTCTCGCACGCATCCTGCAGCACACAGCAGGTTCCGTACATCTTGGGGCTGGCCAATTCTGTACGTGTGTATAAACGTACATGCTGCATATTTTCACTGTTGTGTACGGGAGCATGAAGAATACATGGCACATACGTATATGTACGTGCATGTATGCACATGTGTACACGTAAATTTAAGTATATATACGCATATATTTAGTATATAAGTATATACGCATATATAAACGTATATACCGTACGTCCACGACCAGTTCGAATGGTCCCCTTCAGAAAATTAACAAAATCTCGAATCTAGTTCGAATGGAGGTCCCACAATTAATATTTTAATTCGAATGGGGTTCGAAAGGCTTCTTACTGGCATTAATTTCTTAGTTCGAATGCCCAATTCGAATCCATGCTGCTGCTGCTGCTGCTGCTGCTGCTGCTGCTGCCTCTGCTGCTGATGGTGATGCTGATGGAAGCTTTGCTGCCGGACTGTTGCTGCTGCTTGAGGGGACTGGAGGAGCTCTGTTGGAGGGGGCAGGAGAGGCTTGGGCGCATTTTTGCTCCCTGAGAAGAACACACCTCACCATCAGCATCCAACCCTAAACAATCCACAAGCTGTCACTGCCGTGCAGTGAGCCCATGCACTAACACTGGAGCCCATACATGCAACATCAACCGAGCTGTCACCTGGAGGACGCCCCACAGGGTTCTGCTGTACTGGCTGCCCCTTCTTGGATGCCTGGGCCATGGCAAGCTTGCTTTGGGTCGCTAAGAGCTGCTGGGTGGGAGATACAGGCTTAAGCCACCTAGTTAGGGGGTTGGAGCTTGAGCTGGGGGCCTGGGAGGCCATTTTCCGCACAAGCCCTTTTGAGCCCCAGAATTAATTAATTTCCAATTCGAATAAGGTTCGAACGCCGCAAAGGAGGGCAATGGCCCACCCAGGGAGCTCCGCACCCGCCTGGACCCAGGGCTTGCACAGCGGATGCATGAGCATGACAGGCAAGTGGCTGCTGCCATTGCTGCCAGGCATGCTCCCCCTCCCCCTCGGCCTGTGGGCAGGCCCAGGAAGGCTGTGCCGCTTCCTGCACCAGGCCCCAAGCTCATTTGGCTGCAGCTCCTCCCCACCAAGCTTCCTGGCCAGCAGGAGGGCGTGTGGGTAAGGGGGGGACATGTGAGCCCATGAAGGTGTTCTCTGAGGAAACCACTGAGTCCTCTGAAGAAGCCACTGATGGATGAAGGGGATGAGTAGGAGCAGTGAACCAGATAGAGATGCTAAAATGCGCTAAAACTTTGTAAATTTTGCACTTTTTTGAGGCCTCTCGCAAAGCCTTAAGGGGGCGGTCACACACAATTTTTTTCGACTTTTTTTTCTTCAGTGTTGAAAACAATTTTCACTTTGGGCGAAAAAATTGCGGTCACACACAAAAATTTTCCCCTCGGGCAAATGTTTTTGGCCCTCCAAAAAAAATTTTCCGTCCCAGCCAGAAGTCAGTAGGGACCGTCTTTGGGATTTTTTTTTTTCGGTTGGGGTCAGTTTTCAGTTACCGTTTGGGAGTGCCCCTTGGGAGTGCCCCTTCAATGCATGGCCCAAAAACACAAAAAAATTTCAGTTTTTTGTTCACATTTACATATTTCATCTTTGAGGGTGGAGCAATGCCTCCCAGGGGCAAGCAAGGGTCCACTGGCAGGGGAAGGGGGGGCAAGAGGTCAGCCCAGCAAGAAAGTACAGGTGCCCAGGTCAGATGAGGAACAGCACAAGCCTAGCAAGGACCTGCAAATGTCAGAGGCAGTGGTGGTAGGCAGCCAGTCTGGCGGCTCCTTGCATGCGCTTGCAGCCCATGCAGCTGATCAGTTGCAGCTTGAGCAGAATCAGCAGCAGGAGAGCGAAGTCACACATGCAGCCAAGAGGCCACTGCGCGCAGCAGCACCCATTCAAGTCCTTGGAAATATGTTGAGCCTGTGGTGAACACAGCGCACAGGCATGGCACAAACAGGCGTTGGAAGATCAGGTCAGGAATGGAATACCAGCAAAGTATCTGTCCGAAAAGCCCCGAATTTCCAACAATCCCTCCAGTAATGAAGTATCCATCAGGGAATGCCCACACTCCAGCAATGAAGTATCCATTAGGAAATGCCCACACTCACAAGCAAACCATGCGGCAAGAATTCCTGTTATCGGTCAACGTATCTAACAGGTCCATTCAAAATGCCCTGGACATCAGGGAGGCTTGGGCCGACCACAGGATCAAGGTCAAGCACGCGAGTCATGTATGATGCAAGCTTGTCCTTGACTTGATAGGCACTCGCAGCATCAGGCCCGCTTTGCATGAGCCCAGCTGCACCAATGACATGAGAGGCAACAAAGTCACTAACATTCAGATCAGAGGGGTTGTAGACGTCCCCAGTACTCTCAATAAAATTTTGCAGTGCACATAGAACTGTTGCAACATTTGCAGCGAAGGTGGGGTTGAAGAGCCTGCTGTTTTTGAGGATTGGGAAACGCTTCTTGAGCCTGCCAAATGCACATTCAACCACACGCCTCGTCCGGATCAGAGCATAGTTGAAATTAAATTGCTGCTTTGTGGGGTTTGGGGTCTCGTAGCATGAGTACAGAGGTTGAAAGAGCAAACGCTGAATCAGCACAGATGTAGGGCTTGAAAACAGTACCATCATTGGTCATTTCCTCCATGCGAGCATTTGGCGGCAAGGAAATCCAAGAACCATCCTCAATATTTCTACACAGAGCACTAAAATTCCTTATGTGTGCATCACCAACTTGACCTGCCCCTCTAGCGCTAATAAATGTGAACTTGCCATGAGCATCAACACATACGAAAAGAATAATAGCCATGTGCTTTTTGTAGCAATAATAGACATCACCCCACTCATATGGCTTCTCATTCCTCATGAATGTTCCGTCTACTGCACCAGCACAAAAAGGCAAATTGGACAGGCCTCTGAAATCTCGCACTCCGCATACGTGTGTCTTGCTTTGCAAGTGAGGTACAATATGTCTCACACAGGGTTTTGAAGGCCGGCTTGCTCATGCGGAAAACTTGCTTGAACTGGGCAGCCTCATATTCAGGGTGAGTCCTTCCAATGTTGGCCCAGTCCCCGACCACTTGCTTCTCCCAGAATCCAAAAGAAGGACTTTCCTTCAAGGGCAAGGGGAGGGAAGAGAGTGTAAAGGACGAAAGGGCAGGAGAGGAGGAGTAGTTCCCATGTATGCCCCATGCAGGAGTGCCCCTTCAGAGTGCCCCTTCAGAATTGAAGGGGCACTCATGAAGGAGTGTGATTGCATGAATGTGGGACAAATTCTCACCTCCCTGATGCTCCAGAAGCCCCTTGGTTTCTTGCCACCTCCCTCGTGCCCTGCTAGGACCATGGCAAGGCAGGCTGCAAGCTGCGCTGTGGGGTCACTACCATCCAAGAACCAAGGTGACGGCTGGTATCACAGCTTTCAGGACCCAAGTTGAGAAGCCTGACTGCTCAGTTACTAGCTCTGGCATGATGGCTGCCAGCCATACAAGGAGGAGGGCAGCACTCATGGTCCTTTCTTTGAAAGGGCCTGCAAGAAACTGCCTGAAAGGGCACTTTCACCGTGGCTAAGCACTGAAGAAAAAAAAATAAAATTTTTGTGTGTGACCGATTGGAAATTTTTTCCTTCGAGGGCGAAATTTTTTTTCAGTGGACGGAAAAAATTTGTGTGTGACCGCAAAATTTTTTCAATTTCTGACGGGAAAAAGTCCAAAAAAAATACTGAAAAAAATTGTGTGTGACCGCAGCCTAATACTCGCAAATAACTTCATGTAATTATTTTTGGACCTCGCAATAAAGTGTGCTCGCAGTACTTTAGTACTGGCACGGTACATATATACATCCATATACCGTTCGTCCACGACCAATTTGAATGGTCTTCACTAAAACATTAATAAAAAAATTGATTTTAATTCGGAGGTCCCACAATTAATATTTCAATTCGAATGGGTTTGATGGGCTTATGGCTGGCATTCATTTCTCAATTTGAATCCTTGCTGCTGCTGCTGCTGCTGCTGCTCCTGTGCCTGATGCTGATGCATGGAAGCTTTGTTGCTGGACTGTTGCTGCTGGAGGGGACAGGAGGAGCTCTGTTCAGAAGCGGAGTTACACAAGCAATCCCGAGCTATCCACAAGCAGTCACACAGTGCTAAACACACACTGGAGCTGATGCATGCTACACCAACTGAGCTGTCACCTAGAAGACGCCCCAGAGGGTTTTTCTGCTTTGCTGGCTGCCCCTTCTTAGAAGCCTGGCCCTGGCAAGCCTGGCATAAATTTCTTAGAG